>JAHPZR010003764.1:10000-55000 GCA_019787425.1 Platygyra sinensis | reverse complement strand
CAAGTCTTTGACCATCATATGCGACAGTTTAACAAGAAAAACGTCAAAACCTTGGTTGCGAAAAAGAAGTTGGAACATTTTTACAAAAGAGAGAGTTAAAAGCTAGGCCTTTATACTCTTTCAAAACTGTAGTTATTCACCTTGAGCTCGTCATATTTTAGTCTCACCTTTCTCAGGTGTCAGTGTATTCAAATTCATCAAGAAGTCCTTGTATGCACTGAGAATATTGTAGAAAAAATATCAAACATGGCCAGGGTTAGGAAAGTGTACATCAAGTTATGTGTAAGGGCCAATGAACACTCTGAACCACCAAAAGGCACCAAATACACAATCTCAGGGATTCCCAACACAAAGAGACAGATAATACATCTGATGGATTTCACGACTAGAAAGCAAGATAAATAACTGAAAAGTTGATTGCAATTGAAAACGAAGCTCTCAACTCCAATTTTGTCAGTATTGAGTGAGCAGTACATGTAAAAGCACTTTTTCTACTGAATGCCTACTGTTGGAAGGGATACAAGTATGATACACCACCTTATCATTATTCTCAGTTCAGTGCTTGATGAATTCAGCTTCTCTTTTTGTTGCATGATTTCTCTCTCTAGTTGAATAACAGCATCAGTCAACCTAAGCACAGAGAACCTTTTAGAATCCTTAGAATGAAAAAAAAATGACAACGCAAACATTGGTTTTATCCTGATGCCAACTTAATTTTCAGCTGAAAACATTTGTTTGTTTCCTTTTCCTGGTAATTTGAATGAAAGATTATTTTCTAGCCTTGTAAATAGTATTATTATTGGTCAATACATGTGACCACCTCTCATTGGTGAGCAGTTTTTCAAAATACCAAACATTTTCAAGTCAAAATCACTATATTTGGAACCTCTTATAAGCAATCACCTATCCGTCCTCTTGACTGCAACCACTTTTAGAGCTAAAAAACTCAGCCTTAAGCTACCACTTGACAGAAAATAAAGCAGCAACTAGATAACATGATGTGGTAACATTAGAACATTCCTGGGTTGAACTAAACAGACGAATATTTCTCCATGGAAAGTACTGGGGTTTTTATTTCGTACTTGACTTTTCGCACGAATAAAACAATTAAAACATGGGGTAAGTCTCTGCAGTTACCTTATGCGAATAATGAGGTAAAATTTTGAAGTAACCACCTCCATAAGCGATCACCTAGGCTTGAAATTTTGAGTGGTCCCTTAAGAGAAGGGAAAGCGCGAATGGGACGAGCATACCCCCATAAGAGGAGCTTCTCAAAATGATTTATGAATGTAATATATATAGGTAAAAATATAAGCTATTTACAAGACATATAATGTTAGTAACAGTATTAAAAAGCTATTTACAAGAATATTAAAACTATAAGAAAAATGTAAAGTAAACAAATAGTTTCTATAACAGGAACAGTCTGTAACTGATGACCATGCCAGTACAGGGATAGTCTATTTAACAATTAGACTAGGAGCCCGAGTTTTCTACGAGCAGATAGTCAACAAGACGCAGCCGAGTTGACTATCGTTCGTAGAAAATAAGGGCGAGTAGTCTAATTGTTTTAGTATAAATTTACCGTAGTCTCATGGCATAAAAGTAAAAAAATGTCAAGTAACGCGTAGAAAAGAACTGTTTTGTTATGTTACATTAGGTTCAAACGTGATGCGCGATGTGCACTGATGCGTAACTGTTTTCTATCAGCAGATAGAAAGAGGTAATATGGCCAATCAAATTCACGGATTCACAATAGACTACGGTAAAATAAAATTTATACTAAATAACAATAGAACTTAATAATAAAAAACACTTGGTTACAAAGCTCTTGAAAGTTAAAACACCAGAAAAACAGGAGAAGGGAGCAACTGTACAAATTTAACTCCATAACTTAACAATACGATTGAAATAAGACGACTGAAATGTACTAGTTTTTAAGAATGCCACTAGCTTTAAGAAGAAATAGTTTTAACAAGTGAATAAAAAGCCAATACTAGTAGTTTTAACGTGAACACTCCTACAATCAAAATAATTTAAGGTATAATTACATTTAGTACATTAAGTGTTAAAACAATGGTAGGTTAAAAATAGCAGTATATTAACTTCCTATATTAAAAAAGGTCTTACTCTTGATCATCGCTTGCTTGTTTCCTTAGCAAGTTGACTTCATACAACTCTCGCTCTAGTCGTCGCATGTCAGTTTGACGAGACCTAGCCAACAAAAGATGAAATAGATAAAAGATTAAACACAAACAATATCTATAATCAGTTACTAAAATGATTGAATGAAGAAATGAGCCCCATCCCAATGTACTTTCCAGACATGAGCAAAAGATCTACGTTTATAGGGAAATTCACAAAATAAGCTAGCACCAAGATGGACTAGTTATACATGTATGTATGCATGTTAAATTTTCTTTACCTAACAGTATTCTGTAATCCAAGAATTTGTGCTCTCTGATCTTCAGACGTGGAAAGACGCAATTGAAACCTCATTCTCTGAAGTCTGTCAAATGCTTCCTGTTGACAAAAAGGAACTTTTTAAATCCAACAACCATTATAACATTAAACTGCAGGTTGAATAAACATAAATAATGACTGACCTTTTTTTTAGGTTCTGTGTACAATACAACATTGTGAGCAATGTCAATAAGCATTGCATACTGTGCCTGAGAGAAATGAAAACATTAAATAATAACTTACTAACATACATCACCCAAATAACATTAAGAGTTAGATATTCCTACATGAAAGAAGCAGAACAATAACGCAACCCGAGAATAAACAACAACAACAAAAAAGTCAAGAACAGTCCAGTTTTGACCATGTCTAGAAAATGTGAGAAATTACACCATTGGTTTTCTTGGAGAGCTGTGATGCCTCTAAACAAACTCAAACTCAAACTTTGATTTCCAAAAATAAACTGCCTGTGTGAATTAACCCTTAAACCATTCAACAACTTGTCAGCTGCGCGTCCCAAAGTGCTCGCAATTTGATTGATGAAACTCAAACTAGAACCTTTTCAGCGCTTAAAATTGTAATAAAAAATGTAGATTAACGCATAAAGAAACAAGCAAATACACAGGTAAAGTTGCAAAAAAATTTATAAAAATAAGATTTTTCCCATAAAGACCATTTAACCGCATCGCTTGTGTTGCCAATTCCATGTGCAACTGCCACCATGTAATTTTTTTCTGTTGGAATTTATGAAAATGATTTAGGTTTGAAAAAAATTGAAATATGGGAAACTAGGAATAAGCTAGTGAGCCTCTTGCACGCTTCATAAGTGTTTAACTGTGTCAGGTCTCCTCGTGTATTCTCTAATCGTTGTGTTTTGTACTATTTGTAGTAGTAATTAACCGAGTGGAGTACAATTTAGGGCGATTTGAAATTACGAGCACGATTTCTCCCTAAATTGTACGACACGAGGTCCAATTACTAATTAATCGTATCTATAACAAATTTCGGAAAATGTCTTCTGATTACTTTTTTTGAGCGAAAACGTCTGTAGCGCTTTTCTTAAGTTTTGAAAACTGTAGAAAACATTGCTAAGGAAGCCACTGAAGTGCACGTAATTGGCGTGAAAATCACGTGGGTATCCAATTACAGGTGTCCGATTACAAAAAGTTCAAATCGGACAGCTGAAATTGGAAACCCATGTGATCGCGCGGATTATGTGACAAATAGGCACGCGGAGAACCAATCATGATCAAGAATTTTGTTATAGATACGATTACTTAATTCACTCTACGGATTAAAACCTCAAGTCAGTGGCATCAAAATTGTCACTGTTTACAATCCATTTTCTATGTTCAGTGGCTCATAGCCACTTACCGGTAGATAAAAATACAACAGGACTTTAGTAGGTGGTCAGTTTTAAAATAAAAAGATTTTATAACTGATACGTTGAATGAACTGAAAAACAAATGAGTCATTTTCAACAATCCAATATTAGCTTTTGAACCATTTAAGCAACTTACTGAGTTTGTAGAGATCTCTAATAATTTGTGTCTGATGGTGAATGTGTTCACTGCAGCATGGCTATCCTCTTGAAGGTGGCTGGAAGGTGATGGAGGCTAAATAATGAACAATAATTATGGCTTCATGAAACATGAACCTTTATATTTGATTTAATCCACTGGAGTGGCCAATTATTTAACATTCTTTACTTGAATGGAATGTTTCTTTCATCCCAATCTTGTCACTACTTGTAGTGCTCCTAATCTTGATTTTGATGCAAGGGGGTCTCTCCTTTCTCATTTAGGGGACCTATCATTTCGAACTCTCAATTCTGTATCAGGGTGCATAGAAGTGCTGTTCAGGCCTAAAAATGATCTCGGCCTGCAAATGATTCCAGGATCGCAAGAGATCCCCAGATTGTACTGCAAAGGATCCCTGCAATGGAAATGGTATCTTTGCCACAAACTGAGGAAATGAGTGGACTCAGGAATTTGGACTGAATTTTATTGATTTATTATTATTTTTAATTCTTACATGCAGTGGTTACTATAGAAAGCACAAGCAAGATGTACAGTATTTGAACAGTTTAAATCAGTACATTTGGCAACTATGAAAATAATATTCAGCGTCACAAATTACAATGTACACAACAACAAGACACTTATGATCAACATGCATATATAATTTTTTTGCTACTGCTTAGCATTAAAACACCTAAATTCCTAAATAAACCACTCCTAAAAGTTAAACAGTCGAATGCAAAGAATTAACAGGAATAGATCTTGCAATTACAATATCCCACAATAAGAAGAAAAAGTTGAAAACTGAGTTTATTCTACTTGGTACATTGAGAGAAAACACTCAACCAATCCATCTTCTCATGATGTGTTTTCTAAATGAAACATTTATACAGTCGCATGTTAATTTTGTTAATTTCGGTAGTATTTCACCATTTTTTTTTATAGTTGACTCTTTTTCACTAAAAAATTAATAATGAAAATATACATCCACAGGGTATTTATAGAGTCCACGCCATTCCCAGGTTTTTGCTACACCATTCGTAGGAATCATTTTTAGTCTGGGAACATTTGCAGTCCAATTTGGGGATCACTTACAGTCTTGGAGTCACTAATAGGCCAGGATCATTTTCATTGTATGTACAGTACTCGATGGTATCAAAGCAGCACTTATTTTTCACATGGCTCGTTTTCCTTTGTTCTTCGAGGCTGATTATAAACCCCGCTAATTAACAACTGTCTGAAAAGCTGGGGGTGGCTTTGATTGTAACAGGGGAGTGCGGGGCTGATATTTTAATAACCCCCTAGGGGATTATTAAAGTTGATGGATCCAATCGAAAACCAGCACTTGGTCAGCGGTCAACTTCAAAAAACACGTGACCTTGATGAGCTGTAAACTTGAGCCCGCGATATGGTCACATGATACTGGTCAGTAGATACCTTGTTTTGACAGGTGTCAATTGATCATAATATGGATGTCCAATATCAAAGAAGTGCATGGTTAACCAAGGCTGCATGTCTCTGTCAACCTAATATTTGGAGTAGGGCTGCCATCTTGCGCGACTCCATCGCCGTCGTCGTGCATACGCGCCCACGAGCAATACTCCTAGCCATGATAACCATGAAAAAATTTGATGGGTTTCCTTTTCTTTCCATATGAGTATGGGGCTCCGCTTGGCGGTCCTTTGGGCCGCCGGAGCTCCGCTATTATTACATTTTAAATACTACAGAGCAGTCGCTCAAATTGAAAACATTACACTTGCTTTGGGTAACTTGGTGTTTGATTTCTCAGCTTCTCGCTCTAACTTAACTTTTTCCTTTCTGATTCTTCCAGAAAAGTACTCTTGTTCCCTTGCAAAACATCCGAAACGGACTCTTTCTCTTTGGCGCTTACCCTTTGGTAAGTGTGCCGATTGAGACTTCTTGATGCTCGTCCGAGTTGTCAAAGCTGAACAACCCTTCTGTCGCCCCCTCAACATTAAACTGAGCATTTTCGTGGTCCACTTGCCGATTGTTTGAAGATACAAATTTCTCTAACTCATTGCCCCGATTTGACGAGCCATTAAAGCTACTTTGTGTGAGGAAAAGTGTTTCCTCAGAGTCACTCGTTTCTGCCATCCTTGCAGTACAGTGTGAAAAAAATGAAGTAGTTGTAAAGCTGTCAGTATTTTTTGACAATGTCCAAATCCCAGAGCTATTTTCCCAATCTTAAATGTATTGTAAAGCTTCTTTAGTATGCATATGGTTGTTTTGGTCGGTAAACCAAAAGCAAAGAAATAAAGTTTATAGCGATACTCGCCGTTACGTCACCTATTGTTATTAATGTCCCAACCAGAGATCTATTGGTTATTGAGACAAAGGGTTCTTTGGTTTTACAGTGAGCAAATTTGAATAACAAAACAAATTGCTCATCAATGTTTGTAAACAGTGAATGCAGCTATTATGCTGTTTTACAATGATAAACCCCACTGTGTTTTTTCGCAACTATTGTTCTATTGTCAAGTGTATGCACGGAAAACTATTTGTTTGTCTGTTTTGTCAGTGTACGTGTGTCAAAACAACGAACAAAATCATGTCACGGTTGATACCTTGCCCGTGTGATACCTTGTCCATGTGAAAAATAAGCCAGTTATTTTAAGGCACCTCGTGGATATTTATTCAACTCAGGCTGCACCCTCGGTGAATAAATCACATATCCCCTCGTTGCCTCAAAATAACCCTAACTTAAACCTAAAAAACCCCAGCCTAGGTAGGTGACTTTTTTAAGGAACTATTACAAATTACATGTATGACAAGGATTTGAACAATATTCATTTATCATTATCTCCAAATTCCAATTTCATCTGGATAGAGAACTACGGTACATGAAAACCAGCTAAGGCTCATGTAGTTTCCTCTCAAAATATTGTCATCATTAATTAATGTTATTAACAAAGAGTGTCTGAGAATGAAGAAGCATAAGTGCCTACCAAGGAGCCATCTGATTGGTTGATTTTAATTATTGCCCTCATCTGATCTAACTTAGTCATGCGACAATATTTATTGCTGTATTAGTTGTTTAGGACTGTAATACCTAGGTAGAGTAAAATTACTTTTAGGTAGGTTCACATCAGCTATGGTTACTATTTGAGCTACATTGGATCTTAAAATACAGTAAGTTTTATTGTATTCAGACCCCGGGGGGGGGGGGGGTACTCCCCTATAAGAGCTTAATGGGGACGTGCGGCCAGCCAGGGTATGTTTTTCGGGATTTTTGTCTTAAACAGGTTATCGAATTTGTCATTTTTTGTCTTAATCAGGGTATCAGTTTATCAATTTTTGTCTTACATGGGATATCTTTTCTTGGATGATAAACAGCAAAATTTTTACATGCTCTCGTAACACTCTAAAATCAGGATTTTAAAAATGTCTAATTATTAGAAACTAGTATCGTTAATTTAAGTAATTGTATTCTTACATGTAAATGAAGTAGTTGTATTCTTCAATTGAGAATCGAGGTTAAAAACTGAGGTTCTTACTACCGGAATTATTTTAAGGAATGTGTTCCAAGATTTAGAAGTCGAGTTTTAGAGTGTAAATTATTATTGACTTCCGTTTACTTTGGCATTCATACCACGCACATTATTAAATTTCCATTGATTACACAACAAGAAAGCCACACAATTTGTAACTGCAACTTTTAATCTGTCTTAAACAGGGTATCAAAAATCGGAATTCTGTCTTATACAGGGTAGGAAAATCAGCGATATTTGTCTTAAACAGGGTCAGGGTATGAGGGGCCGGGCCGCACCTCCCCACCCAGGAATATATAAAGTACCCCCCCCACCCCCCCGGGATTCAGACTTCAATGAACCACCCATTAAGAAAAAAATTGCAAAACATTGTTCATCAATCAGTGTTTTAAAAAAAAACTAACATTGTTCGATAACTAATGGCTAATATGTATGGGTTATTGACCAAGTGTGAGGTCAAGATGGCTGTATATTGGCCAAGTTCTTTTTTTGCGTGTTTATGGACCGAGACGAAGTCGAGGTCCATAAACTCGCAAAAAAAAGAACGAGGCCAATATCCAGCCATCTTGACCGAACAAACTTGGTCAATAAAGGATTTATTATATGGATTTTGGTGAAATTTTGCTTTCGGGATGCAGCGGGTAGTCCCGAGTGGGCAAGATGGCTCCATCTTGCCCGCTCGGGTAGCCAATCACAGCGCGCGATTTGGTTCATCTTGCCCGCTCACGGAGCTAGCCATATAATAAATAAATATATTGCGTAACAATTTGCAAACATATAACCATGTACACAACGAGAGATCACAATGGTAACTCACCACAACTTCATGAACATGTTCCTCTGCCACAGGATCCAAGTCTGGGCTGAAATTCACAAAGTAGAACTCACAGCTACATCGTGCCACAATCCTTTGTAACTGTGTAGGTTGCTGTCCAGTGCCACTCCCAACAACAGCATTCACCATGCCCCCAACAGCCTCACCTGAACCCACAATATTGGCTAGGTCAGCAATGTCAAAGGAATTCTTATCTTGCCGACCTGTTATAACTGAGGTGCTAAGCCATGGGGTACTGTCTAAACCAATGTTATCCTCTGCACCAACTGTAGCAAAGTACTGCACAATGGAAACAGAGTATCGCATGTAATACCTCCCTACTTTTAAGTTTACCAGTATCTTAACAACAGCCTCCAGCACTTCAAATTGTTCATTCAGGAAGCTCTAATAATAGGAATTTACATTAATTTTTAACAACAACATTTTAGCACCAAATAAACTAATTATAGCCTACCAATGATATAACATTTATTAGTAGAATCCTACTAGTATACTAATGCAAATGCTGCAATCTGATTGGCTGAGCTACTCGTATATTATCAACCATTAGAGTACAGTGGCTGCCGGTTGTCCACGAAATGCGATATTTTTATAGTTTTTACGAAGTTTTGGAAGGAATTTTAGATGTAAACAGGTAATTAAATTCCTGAGAAGACTTAAAAAAGCACATTTACGGTTTCTTGACTTTAAAAACTTGAAACTATTGAAAAAGTGGGTACGCACGTAAACAACTGCAAATTTGCCAAGGATCAGTGCAACTTTGTTTCAGGATAAAGTTCAATAATGCATGGCAAAATCACTGGAAACCGTTATTTGTGTTAATTTCAGTTAGAATTACATTGTATACTAAAACAATTAGATTATTCGCTCTCGATTTCTATGAGGCGATAGTTGATTCGGCCTTCAGCCTCATCAACTATCACTTCATAGAAATCTTGAGCTCGTAATCTAATTGTTAATTAGTATAACCCAACTATTGTGCTTATGTAAATCCTGTGTTTTAATTGGCTACACTACTAGAGGACTATTAGGAATAGTCCATGAGTACTGAAATTCACCGACTTTTCTCTCATTTTATTCCCAAATAAATATTTCGCTAACTTTACTATTACCTTCTCTGTCTGACTAGTTGGGTGATACTAAAACAATTAGACACTTCACCCTCAAGGGCTACAGGCAAATAGCCCATTTGGCTTCACTTCATGGGCTATTGACCCATAGCCCTTTCGGGCTACGGGTCTAACTGTTAAAAGGACATTAAACAAATTTCAAAATTATTATGTGTCGTCGGCTGCTTAAGACATGCAAAGTCAAATTGCTTGCATCAGAATTGCTGCAAAAGTAGCCATCAATTAACTGTGATCAGAAAGCCATTCATAGATGTAATTACCTGGAGATTTTCTACATTTCCAACCCAAGTTTTCTTGTTGAAGAGCTCCCCCTTGCTCCACACAGGGGTATGCAGTCTGTTCAGTATTCTTGTGCTACCCGCAGCTACAAGTACACATCCTTCAGACTCAATTCCTTTTAGAACAATCTGTGAGTTCACCAGTGCAACTACAAAAGCAAATTTGTGATATTTGAAACAAACATGGATCACTTAATACATATGACAAGGGTGATCAAAAAGATTTTGAAGAGTTTGTATGTCTTGTTGTAATTGTTGCATCTGTATATGAGGGTGAACAAGGGCAGTGACCTATAGAAGTGTTCTTAATAAAGCATCAACTTGTATGGAACATAATATTTTCCACGAATGGCATTTTTTAAAACTTTCTAAGAAACTCAAACTTCATTTTCAGATTACCAACACTTGCAATAAATATTCCTAGAAAAAATATAGTTTTTGACCACCTGACTGTGCAAGACATTGTGTTATAATATTTATTTTGTACACCGCTTTGGTAGAGATTTTTTTCACAGTGGTTGAGCAAATGTTGCCCCTCTCATTGTCCCTCATGTGAAATACCCTGGTCATCAGAATTACCACTTAAAAAAAGTTTATACATGTAGTACCCATCAACTGACTAAATTATTTCTTCCCTAACTAACTGTTACTTGAACTCCCTGTACCTATGCTAACACCAGTTAAAAAAGGGTTTTGACTGACAAACAGAGGCTTCATAAAGAACAACTTCCCTTAGTTTTACTCTGTCTGACCCACTCTTTGAGATTGAGTAATGTCTTGGGGTTCATATTTATTTTCCAAACATCTTATTTAAGACACCTTTCATAGTTGTTATAATTCCACTAGCAAAGTGCGAATATAAATATACTGAAAAGTTTGTTCCCAGGAACAAGGAAAGGAAGTATTCATGTTACCCTCTGATCAAAGGGCCATGAAAATTTGACCGTAATAATGAGGTGGCTGTATTAACAGGGTGAGGTCAAATTTCATGACTGGTCTATTTTAAATGACATCTTGACAGACTCCAAAATCACACTTCTAAACAACTGTTCTTTAATAAGCATTCAAAATGCAGGAACAGTTTTTTAAAAAGTTGAAGCTTTGATCAGTACTTATAATATGAACAAAGGAAAGATATACGTCACTGGTTTGAGTGACTGTATTAACGGGGTAAAAGTATACAGGATTACACAGGTTGGAATTTCAGAAAGTGGCCATTGGCCATATTAACAGGTTTGCCAGATTTATGGGGTTTTCTTATCTGAATATGAATGGGTATTTTCTCCAGAGAAAAAAGACCGGTCATAATAACAAGGTGACCATGTTAATGAGGTGACCATAAGGCAGAGTATCTCCCATGTTTCTGTTTCTCAATTTCTTTGTTCATCCACCTCTAACCATCCATCTTGTGAATGTGATACACAATGTTAACCAAGTTACTCACTGTGCCATTTGTCCTCGACGACATCATCTACTGTACTCAAAGCTACCCCATGGAGTTGGGTCTCTGTAACCTGCTCATGTTCACCAGTGCCCTGTAAAATGTTGAGGGTAATTACTCTAGAGTGACTCATGAATGAACAGTAGGCAGTTTAACACATTTGACAATCATGTTAGCTTTAAGAAATTATGATTGGAATGGAGCTGATGTTTCTAAAAGAAATACATGAATTCACCATAAGTTAGTAGAAGCTTTTGTTTTGGCAACATTAAAATGCACATTAGCAAAACCTGTATTTAAATAAACAAACAAACAAATACATGTATGCTGTCTTTCAACTTACTACATTAATATAATTTTGTCAGTGCGGGAATACACCTAAGCCATTGGCAACTACAGCTGTATTTTCTAGCTACCATATGTTTGATGTAAAACAATTTAACTGATGGCTTAAGCAAAGGCCAAAAATTAATGATTGAAAAATTTCAATGCAACATATTGCTATATTTTTGGGCGCAACAAGTTGCAAGTGTTTGGCTACCCTGTTGTGACATGTTTGTTGTTATTTTGAAACTTAACGTGTGCATTTGATGGTTGCTTTTTTGAATTTTAATGCATGCACACTACTTCTCAGAATATTTAATTAAGCTTTTCATTGGTGATAGTGATTTTTCTTTTGTTATTGAAACTATTGTTTTTTGTTTGAATTTTAGTTTATATACCTTTTTCTGTTATACTCTTATTTTGTGTCTGTAACCTTCGGAGATTGATTAAAGAAAGGGATTTTAACATTGCGAGAATATTAATGTTCTTTGTTGGCTGTTGTTTGTTCAAGTTTGAAAATAGTCAATTTTGAGTCTAAGTGATCCAACATGTCACAACACATTGCAACTGGGAGGCAAAACACGCACAACAAATTAAACCTAACAATGTTGCAATTTGTTGTATTGAAAATAAGGTTACAATCATTATTTTGGCCAAAGTTTTTACACTGTACCTCTTCAGCAAATGCCACAAACTTAAGTTCTTTTTCCATGACAAGCTTTTCCAACATGTTTGTAACTGATACTGATCGAGCTTTGAATGCTGAATTAAGTGATCTCGTCTCACCATCCTGAAAAAATTGATATTAACAACTTTCAAATTAACAAATCAAAATTGGGTAATAGTGAAGATTAGTTCCCAAAATATACTGTCGGCCAACTGTCGGTGACCTGTTGGCAACCTGTGGGTAACGTGTCGGTGACCTGTCGGTGGGGCAAACTAAAATGATTGTAAACATTTACTTGTCTTTTGCTTCTAAACTACATAAAAAGAGTTAAAGTCAATTCATAACGATACCTTGCTCAGCACTTTTGATACTACTATGGCTTTTGTCCACTGTTTTAGCGTTGACTAGCGATACTTGCCTAAATTGGTTCCTTTTCATTTATCCGCCATTTTGAAAAGTTTTTCTAGTTCAGATGTACATGAAGTACTTTTAACTATAGTTTTGCAATGCATTATAGGGTGATTGGAAAATTACTTTTAGCTTTACATATTTCTTGCCCCAAAATGGTTAATTCTGAAGCCTACTTTGTGTAAAAACAAAGATATGAGAAATTAACTACTAAACTTTGGTACGTGCAGTCAGGAGATGGAGTAAAAAAGCCTATTTTACAGTTCAAAGAGGATCAAGGATATTAAGGTACGAACGTTGCCAGATCTGAGGTGCAGAGGCGTAGAGGGGTAGAGACATAGAGGCGTAGAGGCGTAGAGGTGTAGAGGCATAGTGGTGTAGAGGCGAAGAGGTGTAGAGGCATAGAGGTGTAGAGTTGTAGAGGTGTGGAGGCGAAGAGGCGTAGAGGTGTAGAGGCCTAAAGGCATCGAGGTGTAGAGGTGTAGAGGCGTAGAGGTGTAGAGGCATAGAGGTGTAGAGGTGTGGAGGCGTAGAGGCGCAGAGGCGTAGAGGTGTAGAGATGTAGTGGTGTAGAAGCGTAGAAGTGTAGAGATGTAGAGATATAGAGGCATAGAGGTGTAGAGGCGTAGAGGTGTAGAGGCGTAGAGGTGTAGAGGTGTAGAGGCATAGAGGTGTAGAGGTGTAGGGGTGTAGAGGTGTAGAGGTGTAGAGGCATAGAGGTGTAGAGGTGTAGAGGCATAGAGGTGTAGAGGTGTAGGGGTGTAGAGGTGTAGAGGTGTAGAGGCATAGAGGTGTAGAGGTGTAGAGGCATAGAGGTGTAGAGGCGTAGAGGTGTAGAGGTGTAGAGGCATAGAGGTGTAGAGGTGTAGGGGTGTAGAGGGGTAGAGGTGTAGAGGTGTAGAGGGGTCGAGGGGTAGAGGGGTAGAGGTGTGGAGGCGTAGAGGCGTAGAGGCATAGAGGTGTAGAGGCGTAGAGGTGTAGGGGAAGCATAGAGTAGTGTAAAGGAGTGTTCGAGTAGAGTAGAGTAGCATAGAGTAGACTAGCATAGAACAGGAGTAAGACTCTCCGTTGGGCTTGACAATGCTCTAAGGCTTCTTTACTTACAGAGTTGAGAAGGAAGTGTAATATGAAGAGAGGCTGCGCTATATGGAGGGAGTACAGGTTGCAGAGGCTCACAAACTCTACGCTTTTCTTCGATAATTTTTTGGGACACATTTGTTGATTTAATGTAGACAGAAGAGGTTTTGTAAACATCAGTCTTCTGCTGACAATGGTAAACCAAATCGTCAAAGTTTGTTACAACATTTCTTCTAAATGACAGTAGAATTCACTGCTTTTGAGATGCTAATTTCCTTCTTTTTAGGTCGTTCAGGAATAATAAGTTCCTTTGACCATTTTGAATTCCAGAATATGGAGTAATTAACAAATTTTACAAATGAGCAGGCACCATAATAATGGTGTCCATAGTTTTTATGTTTACAGAAACTGAGCATGATAACTTTGGTCCACTGATAATTTTTTATACCTGTTCATTGCTTCTTAGTTCTTCATTCAAAGTCTATCTCTAATGCTTTTAGCCACCTTAAGCTGCATAGTTACTGAATATCTTTTCTAGCCCATCAGAATACAAGAATTTTCACAGTTATGCAACTCTTGGATAGTTTTGCTGTGTAACACTGCAGGTGTACCTGTTTCTCTTTCTTGTCCACAATTGTGAATTTCAGAGCATCAGCAGAGAGGTTCTTCTTTAAAACCTATAAAGGTATAAAGATGAAAGGCAACATATTTTGTGAACAGGTTATTACTATCTTTTGAAAGTAAGCAATCTAGCTCACCTGTGCATTGGTGTATGCTTCAAATAGACCAAATGCAATACGACGGTTGGTTAGTGTCCAGGCTCCTTTTAAATCATGACACACAAGCCGATGGTTGTAATTCTGTTGAGTCATAATAACAGTGCTGTGTTAATAGATAAGAGATGCTTTATATGAACAACTAAAGTTCCTTTTTTTATTTTTATGTAGTACATATTGTACAGAGAAACCTTTATTAAGTGGACACCCTTGAAACACTCACTGGTGTCCACTTAGTACAGGGTGTCTGCCCTAGGCAGGTGCTAATATATTGCACAATAATAGCTAATTATTAACTCTTTTGTAACTCAGTGTAACACAGTGTAAAATCAAAGATTGCTCATAGCACAATGGCCAGTCTGTCAATACATTAATCTGGAATAATCTGCTTAGCTTTGAAACAACATCACTGGACAATGTTAAAGACGTCTGAGCTAACCTTTTAAAAATAAAAAGCCCTTAAGGACGTTCCCGCTAATTGTTTATGCGCATCTTTGCTGCGCACGCAAATTCACCTGCCACGTCATGCATCGAGCGCACACGCTAAGTACTAAAATGAACAATGATAGGGAAGATGGCCATTGCTATAGCTTTGCTTGGATTTAATGATCTTGGATGTTCAGTGACCCCTACTTTTCTTTTTAGAAACAAATTTTATTTACAATTTTCTCCACATTGTCCAAAAATGAAAAAAAATCAATGAAGGAAGTTAAAAAAATTTCAAGATTTCTGTCCACGGGACATAGAATCCTGCCATCTTGCGGCTGCAAGGCGCGTGAAACTATGGTCACTAAATGCGAACTTGTTCTTTGAGGAACATCACCAGTTGACTAAATTTGCTTAATAGGTTCATTTAAACCATATGTGGCAGAGAAAATTTTTCCTCAAAGCTCTAATTGCAATATTTTGGGACTTGCAGCCACTGTGGCCTTCTTCGCTAACAAAGCCCGATTTACTCAGATTTAGGTGTTTTTCCGGACATGTTCTCTCCAAAACGAAAATTTTGGCGTGAACGTCCTTAACTATCCGCTCATTGCGGGTTTTGTGTAACAAAAATGGCTTAATATTGGTGCTGTGATGTGATATCACAAGAACTTAGTTTAACGGCATTAGCTCTTGCATTAGTCTCCCACTGCTCAGTAATAGAGCATCTGGACCCAAAAGTGATAACCAAAAGGTCTGGTATAACTCCTAAAGGAGAATTCTGATTTTTTTTTCAGAGTATACCTGTGTTGCTGACAGGTAGTATCGACAATGAAGACCCCAAAAACGAAAACCCGAAAAGACCTAAGACCTACGAAAACAAAGACCTATGAAAACGAAGACCCCCTATGAAAACGAAAACCTCCTATGAAAACGCAGACTCTTTTATTTTTTGTAGGAAACAAAGTAATTCCAATATAACTATTCTCAGACAGAACCGATGAATAACAGCAGTTCATCTAGAAATAGACCAAGCCTACTACTTATAATGAAATTATTTCAATGCTTTCTTTTATGTCAATTTCTGTTATGTGTCAAATTTGAAAGGCGCAGTGGCATTCCAAAGTTATGAGGGTGTACAACTTTCGATTGGCATAACATGATCGAGTGTCGGTTATGTCACGTTCGCTGTTGGGTGGACGTAAGCATCAAATAACCCAGGCATATGTTGACATTGAATTAAATGGTGTTTAATACACGGGAAAATGAACCTTAGATTGACTTTAGAGGATTGATAAGGAAAAAAAGAAACTGCGATACAAGTAGCACACTAAACATGGTGACGGCTTCAATGGTGCAAATCATTTTGAGTGACACTTCCTGCAGTCAAATATTCCACACATAGCTTTTAGCTGCCACTGTCAAATTTATACACACGCAGGTTTTTCCCAGTCGCGCCTGGCCAAAAATGGCCAAAAAGCTTTCTCTTTTCTTGGGAAGGCAACCCTCCAGAGAATTAATTGACTCTGAATTACCAGAATTTTGATGGGAACAGCTCTGCGACAAGGTAGACATCGAAAGAGGCAGCTTAAGAGAAGATTTTCACTACCAAAAGTCATTGAGAAAGTCATTGTTATCAAAAAGTTGCTTCGGCAAAACAAATACTGTACACATTACACACAAAAATAGTGGAGGATGGTGTTACCCTGGTCCCAGAGGTTTTTCCTGATTTTTTTCTGTGACTCGTGTTCGCCACTTCGCGGTTATGATTCTCTCATCTCATGGGGAGAAAAATCAAGAAAAACCTCTACGACCAGGGTACCTTGGTGTCAAGTATCTTCATGAAAATGATATCATCCATCGTGACTTGAAACCAGGAGATGCTGCCGCACCTTTCAAATTTGACCCATAACAGACATCAACACGAAAGAAAGTTTTACAAATGTTGAAATAATTCCATTATTAGCAATTATTGAATAAGGCCGAGTAGGAATTCTGCAGATCAAAGGAGGCTGTTATTCACCGAAGCCAAAGGCCGAGGTGGATAACATCCTCTGAGATCTGTAGAATTCTTCATATCTTACCAAAGCTAAATTTAATAATTGCTTTATTATTTAATCAAAATATTTTCCAAACTCTTAAAGGAGAAAACAAGCTCTTTGTTGTTCTGCTCCCCAAAACAACCTCATCCCCAGGCCTATGTTTCTCGATCAACAGTTCAATAATCTGCAGCGGGCTGCACTTTTGACGTCATTGGTTCAACATGACAGCAGCTGGTTATTGTAAATTATGCGTGTGGCTTTAACCAGTCAGAAACAGTGAAATATTTTGAATGATAACATAAGGTATTACAATATTTCATGCTTCGTCCGTTGGTCTTCGGTATTTGCTTGTTTGTACGTGTTTCAGTTTCTTTATTTCGATTGAACTTGTTATGAAGAGGAACCGTTACGTTTGTGTTAGTATTTTATTGATATTCCAGAGGATGATAGATCTCGAATCCTTGTTAAGGTCTATTTTCAGGCTCGTCTATTTCTAGATGAACTGCTGTTATTCATCAGTTCTGGCCGAGAAGAGTTGTATTGAAATTATTTTATTTCCTACAAAAAATAAAGGTGTCTTCGTTTTCGTAGGGGGTCTTCGTTTTCGGGGTCTTCCTTTTGTTACTACCCATTGTGGGGAAAATGATCTTCTCAATAACAATTTTCTCAGTAAGAGTTACTGTACTTGCAATGTTGACACACTTTCAGAGACACATTTTTTACTTCCACATACAAAGCTGTATGCCTAATGTATTTGATGTACATGTAGTACATGTAGATTCACCTGCAACTGAGGTGATGGAACATCTGTAAGTGTTTCTTGCTTTTCAGATGTATCTTGACGTGTGTACTCTAATCTGCTCATGAAACAAGGATATTAAATCATGATAGAAGTAAGTAGTGTGTTGTTTATTGATGTGGCTTCATGAGAGTGGAGACAACGAGTACTAATCCTTTTTAAGACAAAAATTTCTCTAATAAAAGTTTGTGTTTACAGTGGCTGCATCAAACACTGTCTTGTGGAATTTACTAAAATGTCTGATCTGCTCACATAAAAAATGTTTCATTTTATTCCTAATTATTTCTCAAATGGCTAATTTCCTACACAAACTGCACAGAAATGAAAGTTTTTTTTATTTGAGTATGGATGGATGAGAAGCAGTTACAAAAAACTAGCTAAAATCCTTGTGCGCACCACTTTCTTTTCTAGTGGTCACATAGCTCATCTGAGAGAAATGCACACACCCCCTCCCCCCCTTACAATGTTGTCTCCATATGTGGCAAGAATTGTCCCCAAGTCAACATTGTCCAGAGGGAGGGGGATGCTGGTAATATCTAAATAAGACTCTTAAGGTGATTCCTCAGAAATAAAAGTTAGCGATGAAATTTTTTGAAACTTTCCCTGAATGTTCTCTACCAAGCACTGTTTCGAAAAATAAAATAAAAATGATAGGTCACCATTCTCGTTTAAGAGATGTGATGAGCCAATCTTACCCCATTTATGCCTGTACTCGTGCTAATCACGCATTATTCATTGGCCCAAGTTACATTTTGCGTAGCTCAAAACAAAGTTTATAAAAGTAATACTCGGGAAAAAAACTTGACAGGTAGGAAGTGTCAAGCATATAGAACAATATCATATAAAATTTGAGGACACATCACACTGTTTAAAACGACGTGGACGGAAAGCGTTGGTTTTAGCGGTCATAATTTGTCTCACAGAAGAACGGTTTTGTGCACTCTTTCACCTATTATCTTTTTTCCCTTCCGACAAAATTTTGTAGTTTTGTTTCAAATTAAGGAGGATAGCATGTACACTGTTATTATGCAATAAAAAATATAGGTCACCACGTCCGTTCAAAAGAAAACGAGCATTTATTTTGCTATCAAGCTTAGCTTGAGCGAAATTTCTTTCGTTGTGTACGTGCACATGCTAATTTGCGTGCGATAATAACGCCAAAATCGTGCGCAGTAGGGATGCACCATGCATACGCAATACTGAGGAATCACCTTAAAAGTCATTTCCTACAAGAGTAGAAAGACATTTATGTTTTAGCCAATGGTATGAGCTAATTAAGTGTCCCAAGGACTTTCAGCCAGGATTGTAGCTAGGACTGTTACCTTGACTAACTGACTTAAAACATATTATGTTGTGACATACTAGCTGCCAATATTTGAATAACAATACTTTACATGGCTATAATGTTTCAGAATGCGCGGCCTTGATTGCATGACATTAAATGTATGCTCCCGTAGTCCTGCAGTCAATAAAATAATATTTACATATGGAAAGAAAAGAGAAATACTTAATGCATAGAGGAAACAAGCATGCTACACATGAATATAGCTTGTTCTATAATCCATGAGCTGAAAACCTGGAGTTTTAATATTCATTTTGTTTCAATGCGGGACTGCGGGACGAATAGTTTTACTCATCTAAATTTCATTATTATTCAACTTTGGAACTGTGGGACTGCGGGAGCAACAGTTTTACAACCATTTAAAAGTAATCATTTTTTCCACTGCAGGTGTGCGGGACTGTGGGAGCAATAGTTTCACTTGTCTAACTTTCATTACTATTTGACATCGGGACTGCAGGAGCATGTGAAAATTTCTTTGTCTTGGGACATCAACCCAAAGCTTAGGATGTATAAAGTATTGTTGTTCAAATTTAAGTGCCATTTATGCAAAGCACATGTATCTATTACTTCTGAATGCATATCTTCTAAATCTTACCTTGCTGCTGCAAGAAGATAGTACTTTGTAGGGTCCAAGTCAATGGAACTAACCTAAATTTCAAACATGTCAGTGATTTCAATAAATTAAGGCATAATGTTTAAACAAAACTAAAGTAACATCATGTTCTGATGACTTCATATCATCATTGTCAAATGAATACATTAAAAAATGAAAGCACAGCAAATTTATAGAAAATAGGATGTGAGAAAATAAATAATAAGCAAAGGGAAAGCATTCTGCTTGGGTAACCAGTTTCGGTCCTTTGCAAACATTTCAAAGCAGTTCAAAGTTCACACATTCAAGTTTCCCACAGTATGTTTTGTTAAGGCCTGATTAAGTATTGCAAGCCTGATGATCAGTCATGTTTTTAAAGTGCACCTAACCTTAACATATTTTTTTCCCTTAAATAAATCTTTGCACCTGTTTTAAAAGCATAGTGTCTTCTTGCCCCCTTTTAAACCTAATCTTGACTTTTTACAGGCTGCAAAAGTGACGAAATCTGGCTATCATCTGTTCCACGACTGAGCAAGTAAGGGGTATGGGTCTATTCCTGGTTTGACATCACAAACTTCTTTGCATGCATGTTTACAACAACTTACTATGATGCAAATCCGTTTGTGATGTCAAACCGAGAATACATCTGTAGGCCTATACCCCTTACTTGCTTGGTCGTGGAACAGGTGATGGCCAGTTTTGTAACTTTTGCAGGCTGTAAAAAAGCCAAGATTTAGTTTAAAAAGGTACAGTGCGTTTCAAACAGGTGCAAAGATTTATTTAAGCAAAAAAAATATTTTGGGATTAGGTGCACTTTAAGCACTTAACATACAACAGTGAGCGGTAGGAAGTAAGACCTAATATAAGGATTTCATTGAGCACCTCAGCATACTCATCACCACTCTCCTTCCCATCCACCTCTTCCAAACCATACAAATGACAGGTGACATCTGAAAGTTCACTGCAAAGTTTTGCTGCACTCCAATTTGCTGCTGGTCTTCGTACTAACCCATCACTGTACTCTTGCAGTGTCAGTCCATAAGTGGTCTCCAGGTAACCACTGCCCAGTGACAGCTCAAACCCTCTCTGTTGAGTGAATGAGCCCCAGTACCACACAGAGAATTTAGGGAATTGAAGAGAAAGGCTGACCTCCCTGTGGTGTATAAAAATTAGGTCACGTTACGGGGTTTTCTCTTGAATCTATTTTCTAACAGCTTCTTTGTTTTCAGTTTAATGCATTCCTTGTATGCCCTATGTGACATGGGGGAATTTGAATGTTTCATCAACATAATGATTGCATCTTATCAGGAGATTATAATTTATCTTCAATCAAGGTGCATGCATAAACAAACTATAGGTTCTGGGTCACAGGTGTGGGTCAACAAAAACCTTTTTTCTTCTTCCTCAGCTGCCTTTTCAGAGATCTTAAGAATAAAATACTTTGCTAGTGAGGAAATCATTGATCATGACATGAACATGTACTATCCTTGTACAGTATACCACAAGGAAAGAATAATTTTCTCCTCTAATCAACAAGTTAGCTCTGTTCCTTATCCAAGCAAAAATCAATGACTGCAGAACTGGGATCATTAAAACAAATTCATTAAGCTGTTCAATTCATGCCCATGCATACTCGTCAATATGGATCTTTGTTCATTATGTTGGCTCAAAACAGTTTCCTGTACTTAGATTTTTCTAGGTCATTGTAACCACGATATATCAGTTTTTGCTGCAATCATAGTATGACAGCTCTGCCAAATCATTGGTGAACATGTTATAATGTTCATGACAAAACAGGATCCCAAAGAAACAGTATGACCTGCTAAAAAAACACCCTTCATTATAGCTTTAAGAGCTTATAATTCAAAACTGACAACATGAAATTGTTTTTATATTTACTAATTTTGATAAACAGGATAAGATTTGACTTTTGCCAAAGTTTAAAAAAAATCTGTACATTGGGTGCTGAGCCACCTTAAATATTGAGGAAATTGTTTCATCTTACACCTCCATATTACGTCAGTGTGAAAGTGACTGTGAAAACCATATACATTCATTGAGAGGTTCAGAAAAAAGATAAACAAGAAGCAAAGGAACAGAGGAGTAAATTTGCACCCATATCTGCAACTTAAAAAAATAATAGCTATGCTATTTTCCAATTTAAGGAAAGAGCATTTACAATGTTATACTCCTGTTCTTTGATCAAAATTATTTAGCTAAATTAACCACCAACCTATAATGTCTTCCAAGTGATCTCTTCTTCACTCGTTCACGCTGGAAATACGTTCCTCTCTTGATGGGTCGTGACACATACCAAAATACCACAGCCTTTAACCAAAAGACACAGACAAGATCATGTTATTACACTTTTCTGTCTATAAATAGTAGTCAGATTGCTTTCTGTGTTTACCTGATATTTTTGAAACCATCTAAATGTACTGGCAAACATGAACAATGTAGGTGGGTCACTCTGAGAATAATCCTGTAAAGAGATATAAAAGTTCCCAAATTCATTAATAATTCATCAAGTAAAACAAAGAAAATCACAGCTATGAAGGAAGTTTGAGAACTGGACTAATAGCAGATATTGATGATTTTACTTCTCTGTTTACTCTTTAGGGTTTTTTTTTGATTGAGAAGATATATTAAACACTCAAGACTGTTTAATCGGCTATCCAAACACCTTGAATTGCATCAAAAATACTCTGCTGCATGCCATATCTTCAACTCTTTTCTCAGTGTTTGGATAACCCAATGAAACACTGTTTCTCGTGTTTGATGTATTACATCAAAACTGACACAAAAACCAAAAGAGCTGATAATTATATAAAACATGGTATTATTCAAGCAGTCCAATGGATCATTGTGATCAGTCTTATTTAGGCAAGGTAGAGTTGGTGTACTCCCTGAAAATGAAGGAGACCATTTAACTTAGTGAGGGTTATTGCTTACAAATATGCCGAACATAATCGCTGAACCCCCACTTCCCGGACTGATATCATTTCACCGACAGTCATATTTGAACAATTTAATAAAATAATAATTAAATAATGTGGCAAATCAATTGAAGCTTTCAAGGGATGACCTCAGCTAAGGAATCCATTTTTTCAACTACTAGGATAATAATGTACATGCACATTCCACATGGATATATTCCCACGATTGTTCCATACGCATGTGTCCTGCAATGCTTATTGGTGCATACTTTACATAAATGAAAAACTTCCATCAAACAATGGTTCAAAATCAAAGAGTTGACAAATGTCTGTCAACATTTGAACATAATCATGGGCCAGATGAAAACAAGATATAACAAACCTTTTTACTGTACAATCCCGTCTCTAGAGATACGTCCAAAGTAAGGTTCTGAGACCTAAAAGCTGCATAAGAGTCATGAACCTAAAACAAGAACAGAACAGTTGCAGAGCATCTACCCTTGCCATTTACTACCAGTAATGGTTCAGTTATGCACATACTTGATTAGGAGCCAGTTGTGGAATCTTGTCTGGAGCACATTGAACCACTGAGTGATGGTCATTGGCATCTCCATGACAATGCCACTTCATGTTAGTACTGGAACAAGAGCAGACATGACAGAGTAAGTGATCTACATGTGTCATCATATCATGATGATCTATAAGATAAGAACTCAGCATTACTCTTTCAATGAAACATAAATTTCCAAAATAACTTTGATTTATTCCTTACTTAGAATGTATGTAGTATAAGAGTACCAGAAAGGACATCTTTTGAAACATACTGGTCGTTCAAGAGGTAGTTTAAGAATCATGAAATGGTGATACTATGCAAAAACTGATCTTCAAATAATACAGTTTTCATAATTGCCAGGCACTTTGCTACTGTGAGTTTAGTGACCCCTAAAAAGACCATGTTATGCCAAGTCCTTATGTGCCTAGTTGCCATCAACAGTTGCAGCAATCATTAGCTATTGAAAGGCCCCACTTCTACCATCTACACGTTAGAAAATACCTGCTCAAGCCGAAAACAACTTTAGACTATCTGTACAAACTTCAAGAACCTCAACTCACCACAACTTCAATGCAGGCAAATGTAGAACTCGCCTATCGTCATATTTTGATGCTGCTCTAGTGTGCAGGTCAAAATCACCTTCAATGACAATCCGACCTAAGTTTTGACATTTGCAAACTGTATTACATGTATGATCCACTCAAAATGTAGAAGATATGTAACACTGAGGGTTATTGAGCCACTATATACTACTGACTGCTATGTACTGGTGGTTTAATAGGTGAAGGATCACATGGAATTAGGCAAAATTATTTTAACTAAGATGGGATGATTTTCTGCAAATTTCCAACTTATATGTACACACTAAACCTTTTCCTGTTCCACAAATTGTTCCACACACCAACACTAAGCTTACTTGGAGATTCTTGTCAATGCATATAAGGTGTGTAGGTATAAGCCAGACAAAAAGGCAGGGTGTTCCAGAGGTAGTACTAAAGAATAGGGGTGTAGATTGGGTCTTCTGTATCTGAAATAGCCAGGGTACTACTCCACGGATAAACCTGAGACCTGAGACCTGATATGCTTTGTGAAGGGAACTACAGAAATATCCAATATAAAATAATTATGCATTTCAGCTTGAGGGCTATTTAAGCAAGTGTTATCCATGGTTTCAGTATTTCGCCTGAGTTATTCACAATGGATGCTAGTCCATCTCAGGGTTGCCCTGGGAACTTAACACACTAGCATGCATTTTTAAGTCTGAGCATAGAGAGACACTGAGTGGGTCTTGCCCAGGACAATTACTTAAGTCAAGTCTTTTATCCCAGACTGGTAGATCCAGAGTTTTTGCCTACTCCCAAGACAAATGTTTCATAACTTTCTTGACCCCTAAATTAACAAACCATTGGTCCAATCAAATTTAGCTTGTCTCCACTCCCATTGCATCCTCTCTGTGGTATCATAAGGATTTCTGGATGCACTGAAGTATATGTACCATTCATTAATAGCCAACTGGACACGACCATGGTAAAGGAGACGAATCTAGAGTTAAGAGTGGAAACAAGTCTCTTAGAATCCAGATGACCTTTAGGCACTGAGATGAAAATTTAAGTAATGATCTGTGCAACAACTAGGCAAAAGAACAATAGGTCGTGAAAATAGCGGCAGTTATTATTCCAGCAGAGATCACTCGAATTAATTAAATTCAATGTATGTCATTGGTCCACACACAAAAAGGGCAAAATTTGAATTTCAAATTGAAAAGTAGATACACTGGAATCCATTCGAACATCTTTTTATTTTGGATTTGAATTCGTTGCATTTGTAAATATAACATATCAATATATCTTAAAGTAACAAAATCTTGATGCGCCAAAAGGCTAACTTTTGATTGGCGCATAGAACAATGCTAAAATTTTACTGGAAGATTTTAGAGAAATGGGGCACATATCAAAAAAAAATTTGTTGATGTTACTTTCTTATTGTTTTTATCTACGATTTTTAAATATCAGCCAATCAGATGCACCAATTTAACTGAATTTAAAAATGATTTTTTCCCACCTTTTAATCGATTTAGCCAAATTGCCTGCCTAGTTATTACGCGGATCATTACTTAAGGACGTTCGCGCGAAAATTTTCTAACATTGATTTTTTTCTGAAAATTGTACCATTGAAAGATAATGAGTTAGTGATGTCAGAAATGTAAAAAAGATGGGGGGTCACCGACTTCGTTTTGGAGAGAACATGCCCAGAAGAACACCTAAATCTGAGTAAATCGTGCTTCGTTAGCGAAGAAAGCCATAGTGGCTGCAAGGCCCAAAATATTGCAATTAGAACTTTGAAGGGAAATGTTATCTGCCAAATATGGTTTAAGTGGACCTATTAAGCGAATTGAGTCAATTGGTGAGGTTCCTCAAAGAACAAGTTCGCATTTAGCGACCATAGTTTCATGCGCCTTAGAGCCGCAAGATGGCAGAATTCCATGTCCCCTGGACAGAAATCTTGAAATATTTTTAACTTCCCACATTGATTTTTTGTTCATTTTTGGACATTGGTGAGATAATTGTAAATAAAATCTGTTTCTGAAAAGAAAAGTAGGGGTCACCGAATGTCCAAGATCGTTAAATCCAAGCAAAGCTATAGCAATGGTCATCTGCCCTATAATTTTTCATTTGAATACTTAGCGCGCGCGCTCAATGCATGACGTGGCATGTGAAATTGCGTGAGCAGTAAGGATGCGCAGAAACAATTAGCGCGAACGTCCTTAATAGTACTTTCTGACAATCACAGATTGGTAATATGAATTTGAAATTATGTTTATTGATTCACTACACACAACCCCCTATTCTCAGTAGGTTTTTGTTTCTATTCCACATCTTGATCAATTGTAAGTTCACTTGTTCATGTTTAAAATACAGATTGGTCTTACTTGAAATAAACGTGAAAATGGGCAGGATACTTAATACTACAATAGAAAAGTATGATTCATTTGCATTATTGGACAAAACACCCTGATATAAAATGCCAATTGCATTTCAAAACTTTGCATCTTTGTCCCTGGGTTGTGAACTAAAAGATTGTCACAGACATACCTTGTCAAAGAAAGGTAGAGGTTTGCTTGCATCACGACTTGGAGAACTCAAATTTTCTAAAAGGATTAAATTTCATGTGGTGTTGGTTTACAGTAAAACAAAGGTTAATTATGTTCTAAGAAATTCACTGCTATTTCCAACATATCTATAGGTTTAATGAGGTGAAATACATTCTCAGTAGTTGGTGTGGCGCTGAAGCGGTGTTTGCATCTAGAAGTCGTTTTTTGATGGCGTGCTGTGGTATTTTTGTTGCTAGGGTTTGCATTACTGTAGTAGACGTGGTGCAGAGCAGTTTTCTGTGCCCCTAGAGGTCAGGGTTTATTGTAATTTATCTATGTGCTTTTACATTCATTCATAATTTTACTGCGCTTATTGTTCAGGGCATCATGCTCAGTTTTAGAGGTTGTTTAGTGTTTTCTCCAACCCTCCTCATCCCTTAGTATTATTTACATTATTATTTTATTAGTATTTTTATTGTTATTTGTTATTTACTATCATTATCATTATCATTATTATTATGGCAGATTCTATTTACTGTTATGCATATCATTGTTACATCAACCAGCAGATTGTAAATCTATGCTAGTTCATTACATCAATTTACATTCCTTTTGCCATTTAAACAAATTCGTAGAACTTCTTAACAATATTTACATTCTGGCTCAAAATTTTCTGGCAGCGTTCGATCAGGTAACTCAGTTCCTTGTCAGTGTTCGTAATTGATCTTAAGTCATTTCTCAGTTGTTCATGGCGTCCTCCAAGAAAGCCAAAAACAATATGACTTTTGTGACTTAATTGTTGGTAATGTACCAGGTGCTAGAGCTGCTGACGACCCAGAGCCAAGCTGGCAAGATCATGTGCAAGAAGCGTGTGCCGTAGCCACGGGAATTCAAGCGAAAAAAGCTGGAGAACGTATCCTGCTGAAGGTACCGAGTACCAATGAAAGTCCTGTTGTAGATAGAGAAAAGCTTAAACACTGGTCACTGGTGAAGGCTTCGATCGTTTTTGCTCTAGTAATATAAGGCTTATTTTCCCGTGTATAGTTTCTAATGCTTCGATACATTGACGTTGAGTTTAGTTTTATACAGTGCAAAAAATGCTGAAATTTTAAGTTTTCGTAACGAACACGACTATATTTAGTTGTGTAAAGAAATTTGATCAGGGCAGATTTGATCACGTGCTAGGTAACCACTGTGCGTCACGCAATCGAGAAACAACGCTATAATTTGTTATTTCCGGCAAGCTTCGTACAAACACTTGATTATACCCATGTGCCTAAAACTTAATCTTTGTTTACAAATCGTGTCAAAAATCTAGTCGGTGGATGGTTTGCCTGCGGCTCTTGTCCGCGGAGCAAAGTTACTTGTTCAAGAGTAAAATGTACTTGTCCCTGCTGACAAGCATTTCTTCGAGCCCTGCGCTAGCTTTAAAACTTTCGTGAATATGAGTTCAAATGTTAAAAGTTTTCAGATTTCAGTTTATGTGTAATGTCTTTTGAAAAACACTTGCACAAACAGCACTCCAGAATATAACACTGCGTTGCTCCGCATGACTTGTGACAAGACAGTAAATGTGTTCAAAACTCATCCGAACTAATCATGCTAGGATCCATGCTCGAATCCTGGCTCAAATCCCGGCTCGAATCCTGGCTTGAATCCTGGCTCGAATCCTGGTTTAAATCCTGGCTCGAATCCTGGCTCAGATCCTGGCTCGGATCCTAGCTCAGATCTTGGCTCAAATCCTGGCTCGAATCTTGGCTTGAAACCTGGCTTTAATCCTGGCTTGAATCCTGGTTTGAATCCTGGTTCAAATCCTGGCTCGGATCCTGGCTCGGATCCTGGCTTGATCCTGGCTTGAAGTTTAGGTATCACAACTCAAACTTCTAAAATACTCATCTCAAAATTTGATAATCAATCTATAAAGAAAGCAAAAATGTTTGAAGTACTTTCAATACAATCGAAGAACATCGTGTATTGTGTAGCAACAGCTAACAACATGTCCAACATGTCAAACTGATAACGATCAACGATTTCTACTACTTGACAAATGGGACAAACGCCAAGCAAACCAGTGCAGTTCTTTGATAAAAACTAGAAAGCCCCAAAGTCTCATTTCGCATCACAGAACCTTTAACTGTAAATAAAAACTATCTTCAAACTCTTGCCACGAGTGGGCTTTTCCCGAGGACTCACAGATTGTCACATGTGAAATACACGTGACAAGCTGGATTGTGTGTTTAGATCGCAATTGAAACCACGTGCTTCTATTCGCTGTTGGCGAAATACTTTGCAGTGTATGACTTTCCAAATGAAAGGAAGGGAGTTATTAATTTAAGTACTTAGTTTTAAAATTGATTTGAGGCTATCTATCAGATTATCTGCCATTTCAATAACAACAGGCTACACTAATTTATGGTCGCTTCGAGCGATATTTTTCGCGCAAGTGAAAGCTGTACATGCAGTGGACACAAAAAATAAAGGGTTTCCAAGGAACCATAGTAGAAACAGTGTGCATCAACTAAGGTGAGCTGAAATAAATCCCTTCTTTGAATAACACTTTCGTGAAAGAAGAGTACAGTATGCAAAGTTGAACAGTGTTTATTATGCTTATCTCGAGGTGAATTTGTGTGACCTCAGGTCAGTCTTGAGATGGTTATTTGCTTTGTTTTGTTAGTTTTCCGTTGGCAAATGCATCACGATAAAACTAACTTTTACAGCGTTTTATTCTTTTGCTTGTTGTATTTCAAGCATAACTTGTGCGACTTTATTTTTGTGAAAATAATTAATAGTCCTTGCCGTTCAAGAGGAGCAGATCAGATTGAATATCTTCGTTCCAAACGAGCATATGTTGCCGGCAGTTGAAATAAATGATCCGGAATTTCTATTAAACGGTTGGCTTTAGCTGTTAAAACAGATGGCTCTTCCATTTGAACAATGGTTCTTTCGTTCAAATGGATTGTAATTTATTCCTAATGGATGGTCGTCACTGTACGAATGTTTGTAAAACGATACTAAACAGATCAAAAAAAAGATTTAATGCTTCTGCTTACCGTTTAAACGGATACTAAACGGATAAAAAACGCTTTTGAACCGTTTAACAGATATCCATTAGTGTATGTTTTCACAAATCAGGTCACAGTTAACAAGGGTTCAGTACTGTAGGTTCCCCTAGAGAAGATGCCATTGACTGACAAGCAGTTTAAGAGAGTAGTGATCGACCTGGTTGGACCTATTGGTCCCCCGAGTGAAGACGGACATAGATTATATTGACTTTGGTCGACTTTGCAACCCGTTACCCTGAAGCTGTCCCGCTCAAGAACATTGATACTGAGACTGTGGCAGAAGCATTGGTGGATATCTTTAGTCGTTTGGGAGTGCCTGAAGAGATCTCGAGTGACATTTGGTACGCAGTTCGTATCTGAGTGTATGAAAGAAGTGACGCGGCTTTTGAGCATTAAACACCTACAACTCCTTATCATCCTATGTGTAATGGCCTGACCGAAAAGTTTAATGGAACTATGAAGAGCATGCTAAAGAGATTGTGCAGTGAGCAGCCAAGACAGTGGCATCGCTACATCAACCCATTATTGTTTGCATATCGTGAAGTTCCTCAGGAGTCTACTGGGTTTTCGCCGTTTGAGTTGCTGTATGGAAGAGTTGTCAGAGGGCCAATGTTTATTCTTAAAGAGCTCTGGACGAAAGAGCTGGAGGAGCTGGAGGTAAAGAACAGCTATCAGTATGTGTTTGAGCTGCAAGAGAAACTGGCAGATACCCTCAAGCAGGCACACACTGAGCTTCAGAAAGCCCAGCACAAAGGCAAGCATTACTACGACCGTAAGACTAAAATCAGGAAGTTTGTACCAGGAGATAAAGTGTTAGTGCTGCTACCAACTGACCATAACAAGCTTCTAATGCAGTGGAAAGGTCCATTTCAGGTTGGTGCTGTAGTGGGTCTCAATGATTATAAAGTGAGGGTCAGAGGAAAAGAGAGAGTTTACCATGCTAACCTACTGAAAAAGTATTTTGAGCAAGAGGATTCTGTACCTGTTGGAGCAGTTGCTGTTGAAGTGAACAGTATTGGTAGTAGGAACGAACATGTTGAAAGTGAAGTAGACGAAGTTGATCCTGTGGATAGTATTGATTTTCTGGAGATTGGTGGTTATGTTGCTAAAGAGTCAGTCAATGATGTGGCTATAGGAGATAACCTTTCTCATGAGCAAAGAGCAGAGTTTATGGATCTTGCAAATCAGTTTCAAAGCTTGTTCGCAGAAGCCCCAGGCACAACAAGTTTGGCTCAGCATCACATCAAACTTACATCCGACCAACCAATTAGACCTGTCATGGTTGTTAAGAAAAAAGACAACACAAATCATATCTGCGTGGACTACCGGAAATTGAAAAAGTTAACTGTATTTGACCCTGAACCTATGCCGACTGCCAAGCACTTGTTTGAGAAGTTGAATGGCGACAAGTATTTCACAAGAATCGATTTGAGCAAGGGCTACTGGCAAATTTCTATACCTGAGGAGGACATACCAAAGACTGCTTTTGTGACGGCCGATGGATCGTATGAATTCCTGAAGATGCCATTCAGTATGATCAACACTGCAGCAACCTTAAAGAGGGCCATGAAGAAGCTATTGCATGAATCTTGGTTCACACATGTACACATCAAGGCACTTCAAGAGTTTTTTAGGTGATTACTAGCAGCTGGAATGACCATAAAACCAACCAAATGTCTTTTTGGGGTTTTTGGAGTCAGACCTCACGCATAAAGGCCAACCTAACAAAGTAGAATGTGGCGAGGTGCAAGAGAAGGCCTATTGGAGTATCAAGGCTCTCCTTACAAGAGAACCAATCCTGCGGCTGCCAGATCCTGGGAAAATTTCTTTTTTGAGGACCGACGCTTCTGACGATGGCATTGGTTTTAATGCAGGAACATGATGGTAAGCTATTCCCGTTTGCTATGGAAGCAAGAAATTGTCAAGTGCGGAGCGTAATTACTCAACCATCGAAAAAGAGTGTTTAGCCACTATGTGGGGATTCAAAAGGTTTCACCTGTATTTATACAGAATTCCCTTGGTGCTGCAAACCGATCACAAGCCTCTGAAGTAGATGAACAGTGTAAAGTTTGCCAACGGACATCTCATGTGTTGGGCTATGTTTCTTCAGAGCTACAACTTCAGAGTTGAGACTATCAAGGGATCTGAGAATGTGGGAGCAGACTATCTGAGCAGAGTACAGGAATAACCTAAGAGACATTGGACTGCCTCCTCTCTTAGCAATATTTAACTAATTTTTCATTGTAAGTAGAAATTTAAGAAATTTCTTCTCAAGAGGGGGTTATGTTACGGAAAATTATTGTGTGACATGGAAGGTTCGTGTATATGCTAATTTGGTCTAGAAGTTTCATGCATATTTTATTAGTTTTGTGTCATGGTGACTAAGCAATTTATTTTAGTCGTTTACGTCTGATGCTGTAAATAGTTTTATGTTGTAATGCTACTTTATTTAGTAGAGCTGGAAAGTTCTAGAACCTTGTGCTGTCAAGTATAAGCGAATCGGTGTAGTCTTTAAGTGTTTTTTTCCCAGGAGTGTTTAGAGAGAATTATCTTGTGAGTCAGTAGTGTTTATTGAAGTGTGACAAAGGTCGCATGTAAAGTCTCGACAGAGGTAGTGTTTGTTGAAGTGTAACAGAGAGGTTTCGTAGATATCTGTCAAGAGGCCGTGTTTATACAAGAGTGACAGAAGTTGAAGTATAGTTTACAAGCCTAGTGTGTGCTTGTTTTGAAGTCTTGTGTGGAATTACTATGTCCGTGTGAAATAAATAACTTTGTTGTTGTTCTGACATCCCTGCGTTCTGTTTAACCTACAATTTACCTGCCACTTTAAACAACGAACTTGCAACAGCTGGATTCGAACCCATGACCTCTGAGATACCCGTGCGACGCTCTACCAACTACTGAGCTATCAAGCCACACATTGGGAGTGAGCGGTTGTAGATGAATCCTTAAGATTGATTATTATTAGATTATTATTGTTATTATTTCCAATGAGCTCTTGTTTCTGTGTGACAGGTGCTTGGGCTGGGGCTGGGGCTGGGTATGGTGAGTGGGGCTTGTGGCTGGGTTGTGGTTAGGGCAGGCTTTTGGGGTGCTCTTGTTACCTGGGTTTGGGGTCTGCAGCTCCACCCTCGACTGGGAACCCATCCTCCAAGTGCGACACAGGCCTTAATTTATTATAAATTAAATACAACAGCATTGTATCTCTTTGTGTCAATAGATCAGCTTTAGGCATGTTTTTATAAGTTTTATCACTCTCAAGTCAAATTTCCAGATGGCCAGTTGAGAAAGGATCAAAGTGTGTATATAACTGCAATGATCAATCATATCTTTCTCCACGGTTCAAATATATATGATCTTTCTTATATTCACTTGTATTCCTTTTTACATTACAAACTCACAATGTAAACATCCCCCAGCAGGCTTGATAGGTCAGTTGGTTGAGCACTGCATCAGTATTGCAGAGGTCATGGGTTTGAATCCCCTTCAGGCCTGAATTTTTTCAGGCTTTAATTTCATAATTACATTGTATTACGGTAGTTTTTTTTGTATTTATGTAGATATTTCAAGTATATATTAATGTTTTAGACATTGTGACTGAAAAGCCCAGTTTGGGAGTTACAATAAACATATATACCTTTATTAAAAACTGGATCATTGGATAATGCAATTCGAGAGTTTTCATTGGCTAAGCCATCATGGTATATAAGCCATTATACCACGATCTACAAAAATGGCGAGCGTATGCGTGATTTTTCGGGCCTTGTTGTTTTTGTAATGTAGTCTAGCTTTCTATATTTTGGGGGCATTTTTAATAAAACAATTATTCCACTCGCACTTGTTGGATATGAGATGATTATAGCCAACTCGGCACTATGCGCTTCGTTGGCTATCTATCATCTCATATCCAACGAGTGCTCATGGAATAATTGTTAAGTATGTATGTATGTATAACTGCTTAAGTTGTTTGTGTAGCTGCAATGATCAATCTTATCTTCATTCCTTCCTCCACAGTTCAAATCTTTGATCTTTAATAAAATCATTTGTAAAAATAAGAAATCAATCAAACTATGTGCAACTTGTAGTTCTTACCAAATGCCAAAGATAACATTGCCAACACAGGTTCAATGTCCACACCCCAAGCTATCTCCATAGTATCAATGTCTAAAGACCAAATGTGAGCCAGAGTTTGCTTGTTTACATAGAAAACAATCTTACAGTAACCATCAAATTCCACACATCTGCATATCTAATAACCCTCAGCCATTCTGTGACTCACACAACCACTACACAAAACATGTCTTCACCCTCCACTTTAAGGTTTTGTTAAAATTATAATGGAGTACAATTAACTTAACTCTGGTAATCAAAATAGATGCAAACAATACTACAATTCACACTGTGCATGTCCTGAAAAACATATCATGCAATATGCCATCCTTTACATACCAAACTTTAGATCATAAAAGTACTTGAGAGAACTTAAACTCCGTGAAATTGTTATATTGCTCCAAGGCTTGCTAATTTCGACTGTGGCTTCTCTCTTAGCTGAAAGGAAAATTTACAAGATTTTTCTCAAGGTTATACAACTGAGCTTCACTTTTAGGCTTGGCCAAATCTACATTATATATTACTGCTTGCACTGAGTAGTTTTGGGTTCTTTGTAAATAAATTTATTGCAAGTGTTTGGTTTGACTGCCAAAAAAGGCTGCTCTCATATAAAGACGTTCTGCTCTGAAAACCATAGACCCTAGCTCTTACATTTGGTACCTTCCTGGAGTGAAAAGCAAATTAATTTTTAGATTTAGGTATTTCATTTGTTGCAAATCAAAGTTGTGGTTTGAATGTCAGCTGTTCATGCCTTCATACCTATGGCAGAAATAACCAAATCAGGTCTTCTCAACAGCGATTCTGAATGACTACAAATTGTGGAAAACGCCACTACTCACATATTATTTTGAGAATAAATACGACTTGTACATCTGCTAGTTCAATTAAGGACTACCCTAAAGCATGAAATGTCCCTAAACAACTGCAAAAATCCTCCACTGCTTCATTGTTATTGAACTGCTATTTTCATGGAGTAGTATAATAATTCAGGTACATGAATTAATGGTAAATAAACAGATCCGGAAAATGAACATACCTCTGTCTGCAGGTTTTTGTTCTGCACCAAGTAGGGTTCCCTTTAATTCCACTGACCGTGAGGTAAATATGGCTTGAGGGAAATCCCGAAGACAGCACTGCAAGTTAGCAACAGAAAATTACACATTAGGAAGCTAATTTTCATTGCATTAAAATTTGTTTTACTAGAGTCTGGGTTTGAATGAAATATATCAGTCATATGATAGCGTTAAACGTTACTTTTATTAAACAATCCAACATTACATTGAAATATTACAATTTAGCCCCTGTCTAGCCATGGTTACAAGGGCCCTTTGTTAACTTAATTTGGCCACAAATTAAGTGTAATATGCCACAAGAGGGTAAATCATTCACACAACTGGGCTAAATATGGCTGATGCATGCATTTTTTAAGGTATCAGCCAGGGTTAAAAAAAGGCGAATTTTCGAAATTTTTGATTTTGAGACGTTTAGATAAAGCCTTGTAAGAGCTTTCTTTAAAAAAAAATTCCACAAAAAAATATTATTTCAGTGCAAAGTTATTGGACGTTGAAGTTTACGACACGTTAATTGTTTTAATTACCCGTCGACAAGTCCTGTCATTCTGGAGTAACTTGTATGTCAACACCTCATGAAACAAATCACAATGTATAGTGGTGCCATTTTATCACGCAATACATGCCTCAAGATTGGTTCAAATGCCTTCAGAAAAAAAAGAAGAGGTCTTGCCCGTTTTCTTCTGCAAGAGCAAGGCCGAAGGAGCCGAAAAAAAAGCGACCCATCGGTTTCCACATCAACATTTAGTGCAAGGCGATCAAAAATTACGGTTGAAGAACCTCTTGGAAGATCTGGAAAGCGAAAACACTGAACCATGGCAACCCGCTATCGTAGCCGGTGAAAGACTGCAGGAGAAGATCAAGGAGTCGGTGACTTGTCTCTTTTGTCATGGAAGCTTTGAACTTCCGGAAAATTTACGAACTTGGTTCCACTTGGATGTTCCTCTGCCACAAAGAAAGCTGTCTGTCGCACGAAACTAATCTTGCATTTCCGACGACGGAAAAAAGCAGGGCATTTGTGATAAATCGCGCATCGGTTCTTGGCTTTTGAGCTATCAGTGGAGGTCACCTGACAGCCTCAAAGGTTTTTAGATTTCTCGGTCTGTATTCGTGGAACAAGTATTTTGAATTAACTAACTAGTGCTTTGAATCTGACTGGAAAATGCAGTGTATTCATGCCACGGCCCGTGAAAAGATTTGGCCTGCTGCATATCACCTGTCAAATGCTTATTTTTATTGCAAGATGATTGGGTGTTATCATCCTGTTGTGGGTAAGATGCCGCAAAAATATATTTTTCTTGTTTTCTCGGAACAAAAATTATTTTCAGAAAGTCAAGCATATGTTTTCAACTCCAAGTCAGCACCCCTGAACTGACTTAGCTGAAATTTGGTCAGCTAATTGTCAGATAGTTTTGCTCAAAATTGAAAACCATGTCAGCAATTTTCGTTTTCTTTTTCTGTTTTCGAATAATCGTCATTTTTTCAAAAGAAGTGTAGATGATTTGTCCCCTCTGACTTTATTCTAGTGTCACAAAAGAACAAATGTCACAAATCTGAGACACGGGTTTTTAGTAGAACGTGTCAAGAAGCAAATGCGATGTTTACTGTTCTCTTCTGCTTATTCTTAACGGCACTGGAGTTTACATAGGCATATGCTTTTGCAAAGAATGTCTCAATTGTGCTCTCTCTTACAAACTCGAGATTTTTAAAGGAATTGGCCTTAATCTGGAACTATTAACCCACTGACGCCTGTGCCGCCCGTAACGAGCCTTGGCCTTTCTTCCACTTCTGATGTCATCATTTTTGACCAAAATTGGCATCATCTATACTCAACTTTTGCATGAGGAAAAGATCTTTCCAATGATGCCTAGATCAGAGTGATCGGCCTAATGGAGCCTGAGATATGCACAAAAATGCTCAAAAAGATGAGTGAAAAACTCAGAGCAAAATTTCCTGCCACTACACTTAGCTGCTCCATGGTAAAAATTGGCCGCCTCGATGACTCTTTCTTAAAAGTTTTTAACCGCAAGCAAGCCCAGTAAAAGGTCAATCCCTGCAGCGAAAAGAAAAGAAAAGGAGAAAAAGGAAAGGGAAAAAGAATCAAAAATCGAAAAATCGAAAAATTTTGATTTCTGCATATGCACGAGCCCAAAGTTCATAAAACGTGATTTTAGTGGCAAGAAGGGCTAGCTGCTGTGCTACAAATGCATTTTTGACCAGATTAAAGCTAATTTGGCCGAGATCCAGCCTCAAAACCACCAAAATGTTCAAAAAACATGCATTTGGCAATTCCAGGAGTCAATGGGTTACAGTCTGTCTCGTAAAACCGTGAACACCTGAGAAAATTTCTGGAATGTTTATTGTTTCGCGACCAATCAAATGCGAGATGAAACCGCAAAAGATAACAGCCAAACCGCAGCATGGATTAATCACGACTTGATTCCAAAAAACGAGCTGGCTTTTTCTTCAATGACAAATCTTCCATTTTACCGTTTTCAAATACTGAAATTGTTCTTTTTGTATTTCAGCTTATTTATATGCAATATAAATTTAATAATAATAAATTATATGCAATATGTTTTATCAGAGTATAAAAGCGTGTTTTATTGTTTTGCGCGAGTAAAATCTATATTTTAAAGCAAATGAAGAAGCCTAAGCGGTGTATTACACTGTGATAAAACACTCCGGTCATTTGAGAACACTCGAGAAATATAGAAAACACTCGCCTGCGGCTCGTGTTTTCTTCATTTCCCTCGTGTTCTCAAATGATCATCGTGTTTTATCACAGTGTAATACATGGCTTAGGCTTCTTTATTTGTTAAAGAATAGATATGAATGATATGTTTAGTGACATATTACAGGAAAGCGATGTTGAATCGAGTAGATAGGATCGATAGGATCAGACAAGGCTAGCACGCCTGAGAGCAAAAAATAATGAACCAATCAGAAGCGGAGCTGACCGGTGTGCTTCACGTGCAGTTCAAAGGGTCATGCTAGTTGGCTGTGATTGGTGATTTTCAATCCGTATTTTTTGGTAGCTGAGAAGCCTTCATCCAAAAACTTGGTCCGTTGTAAATTTTGACAATTTACACTCGGTTCTAGGTCTATTCCGAATTCTGTAGTTTGGTTTTTGGAGGTTAGTCGTGGAAGAAAAGCCAGTTCGTTGGAAGAAAAAGCCAGCTCGTTGTTTCGAATCAAGTCATGACTAATGCATGCTGCGGTTTGGCGGTTATCTTTTGTGGTTTCATATAGTTTCTGATTGGTTGTGAAACAATGAACATTCCAGAAATTTTCTCTGGTATTCACGGTTTTACGGGAAAGACTGTAAGCTTTCAGAAAATATATGGTATGTTGGGGTTTATAAGAAAAATAAGAAAAGTGAAAGCGCTACAGTGATCAGCGCGCGGACGGTCCTGAAGGGTGGCTGATACCTTAATGGGTTGGAATTTGTCACAGTCAGTTTGGTAGCCATATTTTTTTTTATTTCATGACTTTTTTTATTGACAGTATAAAATACATTTACAGATAGAGAAATTTTACAGGGAGAAAAGTGTACTGCTAATTCTTAAACTTATTTAAATTACGTCTACATTATGCATTTCTCATTCTTATGGTTGATATATATAGCCATATTTTATGTACAGCTCTCTCAGGATATGACGATGCAGCAATAAGATCAGCTATGGTTAACAAATGCTTGGAAGTAGACAGCTGACCAACTGTGAAAGCTCCACATGAAAAGCATTAGGATCAATTAGTCCACCCTTTCTCAGCTGTGTACATGTAAATGGTGTGACTTGAATTTGGGCAAAAGTATTTACTAGAAAGACTGATGGACAACAACAAACCTTATGTGATTGAAGATTTCCTTGAACTGAACGACACCAAAGTGTTGTGAATATGAGGCCAGATGCTGGGTATGGACTAGTCAAGAGAAGATACAATATCAGCCTTTAGCCCTTTAGTTGTAGTTTTAAATGGTAGACTTAAAAGATGCAGGCAACCATGCTAATAATGTACATGTTACAGGTCAATTTGTTTCAACCTAGGTCAATTTGTTTTCTAGGTAGGTCAATTTGATATAAATTACAGTAAGATTAATTTGTATATAGTTAGGGCAGAGGTACATGTACTGTAGTGTAATAATGGGTGAGTATGTCTGATTTGAATAATTTAAGGAAATTTATTACGACTACAATGTATATGTAATTAAAAAAAATTGTGAAACTTCCATCCAAGTCCATAGCTCACTGGTAAGGCATCAGGACATGAATCCAAAGGAAAACCAAAGGTCTGTGGTTCAAGGCTCACAAGGTAAGCATTGAGATAAAAAGAATATGGGCTGCAATGTTGGGAGAGCAGGGAGGGAATAGTAGGTGAAGTAAGTAGAGTGGAGAAGAAGAGAAGGAGGATGAAGAGAAGGTGCCAAAAACATTTTTGTTTGCCGCAAAAAAAAAACTCAAATTGACCTACGTTGAAACAAAATGACCTAGGTTGAAACAACTTGACCTAGGTTGGAAAAAATTTAACCTGAATTTAAATTTGACCTGTAACATACACATTGCAGCGCTCCAAGCTCACTTTTTCAAAAAGTTGCCTTTTGGCGACCTTTAACTGCAAAATGGTCGCCATCACCCCCTTTTGCCAGAATTTTGGTTGCCAAAAATTTTTTCCACCCGCCATGGCGACCAAAATGGTTGCAGCTTGGAGCACTGCATTGTGGGGAGTACTGACGACAAAATGGAAAAGGAGTATGTGACAGTACTTACATGTATGAAAAATAACATTTTATTATTGCTGTACAGTTAAAGAAGTCTTAGTTGTAGCAATGTGATACAGCTGGCAGACCATGCACACCTGTCACTGTTGAGTTGTTTCATGACCTCAACTACCCTTTCCTGATCATGATAAGACTCATCTGCCAGCACCATGAGATCCAAGCACTTGAATTCCCAAGTAAGCAGAGCAGTTCTCATTGGAGTCTGGTCATACAGTGTCTGTTGCATGTTAACAACACAACAAAGGTTACCTCTACCTGTTCACTAACAACTTATAGATCAGACAAATGTTCCAACCCCTCAATGCGAGTTAATTTAATCCCGAGTTTACGGGTACATTTGATTGATCTTACACATTACAGTGTCATCAAAGAGAACACAGGGGGAAAATGCCAGAAAAAATAAGTGGATGTGTTTGATCTTTCAACAAGTAGATAGGAGAGCACACTACCTGTACCAAAACCTGATCAGATGGCTTAGTTTGAGTGATTGAGAATATAACTTCAAGTATATGGGAACTACCTTTTGTGATCTCACTTAACAACCACTACCTTTTTGAAAACACTGTGCTACTGGCATACTCGGTTTGGCAGTTACTAGCTACTGTGCAGCTCATATTGGTCCTGTTACGTTGCTATATGTGGCTGTTGTTCACTCTTATTTTAACAGAAACATAAAATCAAAACATCACAAGGAGATGATCAGTTTTATCCTTATTTTGGCAAGTTAATGTTACGTCATTATGTTAGGATGTTGAATCTTCAAACATACATGTACATGTAGTAACATAACATCCACCCAATGTCATTCTGTTTATGTTGTTATGTGATAGTGTGGACAAGGCCTAAGAGACTTGCCTGTGATCTACGAATGTAGATTTGAGAATTCTTTTCCTCCAAGGATCTCTTAAGTTCGTCTTCCTTCTTCACTGAAAAGAAACCCAATGCCTTAGAGTTTCAGTTCAATTTGAATACTTAAGAGTCAAGACAAACAACAGCAATAAACAGATCAAAAATTTAATATCAGCCCATGCCAAGACCTTGCATCATAGTCTTTATATAACTGGATTTTAAAGAAAAGTAGGACAATAGTTAGTAGTAAAGTGCACATTCTGAAGTCCTGTGTTAAACACACTCCAGGAAAATTTGTGATGGAAAATTGTTAATAATTATTTTGTTAACAAGAACTGTTCACTTTCATTGATATTGTAATTATTGCTTCATTGAATTTAATTTGAATCTAGCAGATCTGTGCAAAAAACTAAATAGAGGATTGTTATCTTTGAGCTAATGTGTAATGTTCTTTTTATTATATAGACATACTGATGACAGCGTCATGACTTTCTGAAGATTTCTGACCACTTTCTGAAGATTTCCAAAGATTTTCCAAAATTGTTCCTAAGGCCAGACGAATGGTCCCGAACATTTTCCAAAAATTTCTGAAGATTACCAAAGACTTTTGATGAAGACCCGAAGATGTTTCAACAATACACCAATGAATTCAAGTACAATTTAAGAGACAAACTTGATATCAGTGAAAGCACTGATATCTCCACTAGTGAGGAAATGGAAAATGTGCCACTTGAGTCCCGGATGTAGTTTTGAATGAATTTTATGAGAGGTTTATTTTCCAGTAAAACACTTGTGTCTATAGAATAAAAATAATTACCAATCATTATTTTGGAATACATTAAAAAACAAAAAGGTAAAGTTATCAATTAAAATAACTTTTTTCTGTTGCATTCCAATTCATTGAAACCCAACCTGTTAATAAATTGCCAGGTCTCTTTCGAATCTCATCCAACTTGGCTGCTAATAGCTGTTGTCTCTCATTCCATTGCTCCATCTCATCTAACAGTAGCTTAAGAAAACAAAATGTGGCACAACTATGGCAAGAAGTCAAATAGCAAGACTAGCTCTTGGTATTAGAGTATTGTTTACATTTTCTAAGAGAAAAATGAAAGATGATATATTTGAACTGAAGGCAAAGATATCAAGACATGATTGATCATATCACTAAAGTTCATCTTCTGACATTTGGTTTGCATGAAATAAAGCACTGTAGAAATATCTTTCTGAGATTCAGATTGAAATCCATGCACTCTAGATACATGTTGCTCACCATTCACAAAAGGCAAACTTTTTGGATAACACTCCATTAAAATACAAACCCAGCACAAAAAACACTTCATTGCTTACCATTGGAAAGAAAGCATTGATTGAAAGTTTTAGATTCTACAATTCTTTCAGTATTTATGGTCATACCAAGATGTTTTTGCATTCAGCATAATAATAATAATGATAATGATAATGATAATGATAATGATAATGATAATGACAATGATAATGATAATGATAATGATAATGATAATGATAATAATAATAATAATAATAATAATAATAATATCACCTTCTTTTAATGGCTGATCAATTAACATTAGTAATAATAGACAAGAAACATCTTTTCAGAGAAAAATAAGCCTTAAAATGATGGAGGATTGTATGAAAATGTAACATACAGCATAGTTGTCCCTTAGCTTGACTTCAAATGGATCATCTTCCATCTGAAATGCTATATTCTGTTGGTTTAAAACAGTTTAGAAGTTTAGAACTAGTACTCTTCCAAGTTATCACACCTCCTTTAAATTTAAACAATTTGTACTGTACATGTAAGTTAATGTTTGACAATATCAGACTGGTGAATCTTTCTCGAACACATGCAGGTTTGGTTGGAATTCCTGCCTTGTTAATTTTATTTTGTTGAGTTCACCCTTCCTGTATTCATCTTCATCTACTTTGTGATTAGAATTAAAACATAATTATGAGATAAGCATAGAATGGCATTTATGGCTGCACTCACCAATACATGTAAATCATGTTGGTCAAACAGTAATTGACCTCTTTAGCTTGGGTGGTTTGTTTTATTTCAGACCATATGATATTGTCTGGAGAATTGTTCTTCTATGCATCTAACAATCATTCATTCACATAAACACAACTATTTGAAAATTTGAAAGCAAGAATTGTCCAGAGTATCATTACTGGGGTTGTCAATAAGGGAAGTAACCAGTAACACCTGTTAGGGCTGTTTGACAGACCCTTGATGTCATGGGCGAACTGTCTTGTAGTGGATACAATTCACCCATAAAGTAACAAGTTTGCTACAGGAGAATTAAAACTTAATGACAGCCCTGTTCACATGGTCTGAAATGTGGCAACAAACTGGCCAAGCATGTATATAAGAGGTCAATTGGTGTTCCAAATGGTGATCCTCTCCATTGAGAAAAGATTTTTATTTCTACTAATATTACTTGGAAAATTAACTTGCCAAAAAGCTCCTTTGAATGCCCTCACCCTTTTGGTTAAAACAATTTAAACACTTGCCCCCTTGTCAACAGACATTTGAATTCACCTCCAAATGGATCCACAAATCTGCAGGAAGTGGTTCCTTGTAAGATTCATCCCTTGGTTTTCTATGAAGAGACTTTAACATCTTAAACACATTGACAAGCTGCAAAAAACATCAATTAAAAAAGGGTGATCAGTTAGATGACAAATACATCCATGCAGAAACAAACAGTCAGCATTAAGGAGAGGAAACATTGCTGACTGCAAAATATCCCGACTAATACTACATGTATTACGTAAGAGGAAAGACGTTTAGGTACATGTACAATGTATCTCTTGCATTAGTTTACCACAGCACAACAAACATAATCATTTCACTTACACCTACCAAATTTAGACAAGGTAGCACTTTATAACAAAGTCTGCATTTTAATTATGTTTTATTACATAAACACCTGTGAAATACCAGGATTTCTCCTTTTACTAAAAAATCATATCTTCATCCCACGCAGTGAACGTACTATTTTTATCTTTCACATGTGAGGATATTGGTGTTGCCATAGTTACTAAAATGATCACCATTGCTATGGTTCCATAATCCCTTAAAAAAGTACTTAGATATGTTGCTGTGTGATTGAAACATCCTTGGTGCCTCCTCGGAAATCTCCAGAAATCTCCGGAAATCTTTGGTAATCTTCGGAAAATCTCCGAAAAATGTTCGGAAACGTTCGCTTTACCTTCGGAACAATTTTGAAAAATCTTCGGAAATCTTCAGAAAGTGGTTGGAAATCTTCGGAAAATCGTCAAAGATGTTGTCATTAGTATGTTTATGTAATAAACAGAATATTACATGCCCGCTTGTGGAAATGAACTTTATCTTCGAGTGTTCAACTCGACATCTCACGAGTGAGTGCAGCGAACGAGTGAGATATCGAGTTGAACACTCGAAGATAAAATTCATATCCATGCGTGGTCATGTAATATCCTCTATATCCACACAATTCACTTAACAAAAGTTGTTGTGTCACACAGACATAGAGAACAAGGGACTAACCTCGTCTCTAGAGGCAGCAAAGTTGTACTGGTAGGGAAAATGAACTTGTAGCATTTCTACCTGAATAATCCTAACAAAAAGAATTTCAAGTAAGAATGTTGTATTTTCATATACCCCAGTTGATTGACAAATTATTTTATAGCGAAAGATTATATTATGGTACGGTTAACTCAGGATACTTTAATGTTCCAAAAATGTGAAATAAAAACTATGTTTGGTAGTGTGCTCTTTCTTTCCCGGTGAAAAGACTGCTCACAGGCTATTTATCACACAGTGGGTCACAAATTCCAGAAAATGACTGATATCATTGGGAAGATCTTTTTCTCATGCAAAACTTGAGTATAATAATTATTGATGCCAAATTTGGTCAAAGGTGATGACCACAGAGAAGCTTAATGCTCATCACAGCTGGCCCAGGCATCAATGGGACAATTTTTACCACTCCATGAGAGTAATACAACCAGTCGCATCACACGGATGTTTTGGCTGGGCCAAGATGGCTGCCAACTGTGGGCAAAACCAGCCAAAAAAGAACTTTCTTCCTTCCATTTGTGAAAAAATGTTGACAGTATTTTTAAGTATGGTTCAGACTTTATTCATGATTAAGCAAAAATCTCAGATATGACAATTTTGTTTCAGAGGCTTTTTAAGAATTTAATTAAGAGAATTTTGTAGCTTGGTCTTTTTGAATTACTTATTATCCAATTTTGCCTGAAAAGCCTATCTGGTAGTTAAAATATTATTGAAAAATCTTACATTCATCATTTTGTAATTGTATTTTGTAATTCTGCATGTGCATTTACTATACAAGTGTTAAACTGTCCGAAACTACAGGCTGTGAAATCCACCAAAGGCAAATTTTCAGAAATGTATATCACCAAATTGTATGATATGCTTGTTAATGAGACAATTACATGTAATGTAACAATTAAAAGTTGTTGACACCAACCATGTTGTGTTGCTTTGTGTTTCCAGTTGCTTGAATTGTTGTCTCACTCTTAAGACTTCCTCAACTTGTGCAAGTCTCTTTACAGAAATTGTCTCTCAGAAGAAATAGACAAGTGTGTAATTAGCACCATACCCACAATACAAAATCATGCATGTTCAATGTTAAATTGACTGACAATAACTTGCACAAAAATTCTGTTGCATTCTGTTACCATAACAAAAATCTACAAAACCATGCCAACACATGTCAAAACTCTTGTGACAACAAAGAGGTCACACAACAACAACAACAATATTTATTAGCTCACACTTAAACTAATTACAAACGATTGTTATTTACATCATAGGTTGATTAAGAAGAATGAAAAATAAAGAAAAGCCTAGAACAGCTAATATCATAGGCAAATGAAGAGTACTTTAGGATT
>JAHPZR010003764.1:0-7500 GCA_019787425.1 Platygyra sinensis | reverse complement strand
TTCTGACAGGCTGATTGTGTACTGTCCAATCAAAAAAAAAGTTCAGGACATGCAAGCAAACCTGAAAACCACAATCTAATTTCTGTTAGTTTCTTATACCTAATTGGGGTTTTCCTTTCTATACAGTACTGTTCTATAGATATTTCTGGTGTTCCTGATTTTCTGCATTTACAGCAAATTCAATATTTGAACATAGTCAATTGGAACAAGTTACACACAGATTCACATACTATAGATTTAATACTTCAAATTAAACTCTGCTTTCATAACAACCACACCTTGACACCAAGAGAACTGTGCTGTTCACCACCTAAACATGTTAGTAAACTAGACCAGGTATATACCTTGTCTTGAGTGATGTTTGCATTTGCAGTTTAAACCATGAAATGTTGCAGGTAATATCAATTGGTTTGTTTCCTTTGTGGAATAAAGAATCAGTGTGCGGACCTGTCATGGAGGTTGTTTTCAGCATGGCTGTGAATAGCACACAAAGAAGTAATGGCAATTAATTAAACAGCAATAAACCGGGTCCAAAGCAGACTTAATTTTCTATCTAATCAGACCAAGTAGGGGGTACGGCAAAAAGTTTCCACACTTACTATGGATGTTTATAACTTCCCTTTAACTTTTCCAATTTTAAGGAGAAAAGGGCAATTCCACACGAGTGGTGTCAAGATCCAGATTAAAAAAAAAATGGTTGCATAAAAATATTAATTTCAGCTCCCTTGTGACAACCACATATTCAGTGGGTGGAGGGTCACTAATTACAATAAACTAGTTTTAGATACTGAATGAACTCGAAAATTTCCCGACACTGATCTCATCATGTAAGGTCTACAGTATCACTCGGAAATAAATGAACAGTGGAGATTGTTGTTTTCAGCTAACATTATTCACTAACAGTATTCTGTTATCGAATAATAAGCTTTTTATTGGGTGTTTATCCGACAAGTTGTCACATTATCATAATTCAAATATGTTATTCTTCCGAACTGAATTGCTAAGGTGGAGGTCAGGTCTTAATGCATGTTTCATAGTCTTACTTGCTAATGATTTACAATGCAGTTAGAACAAAGTAGACCATTGTGCGTAAATTAATTATAATTAAAAAACGACTTGTACTGTAGCTGTCTTGAAATTACGTGATACAAAACCATGAAGCATACAACTGTGTTAAGTTACACAGCCTGTTTCTCATAAAATCTATTCTCTGGTTTTCCGTGTTGCCCCAAAGTAAATGAGTTGACACACATGGAGGTGAAAGCAAATAGAACAGAACACTCTACACGTAATTGCGTGTTGGAATGTGGTGCAATGTTCAAAACTGCCATTTGGTATAACTTTTCATTTCTGGCCATTTGAACCTAATTAATCTTACAAATGTAAACTATTAAAGAATTCTTTTCAGTTTTGTAAACTACTCCGGTTGGCAAATCGTTTATTACTTGATCACATACATTCAATATTCTCTAAAAGATATCGAGCTAAACTCGCGTTTATATACTTATGCAAATCTAGAAAGTTCCAGAAAGTGTCTCTGCATATATTACGGATTCCAGGACAATGCAGACTAATGAACTACATTATAAACTATGCTGCAAAACACCTAAAATCGGATTATGTAAGAATTATGCAACAAGTTTTTCGCAAACAAAATTTTTTTTGTTAGTCAAGAATAATATCAGCCAATTTCATAGATCGTGATGTGATTTTGTCAGTGTGTTTTGGTTATGCATTGTTGCAGTTCGGACAAAACACTGGATTACATTTCATTTGATGTGAATCATTTTAGTTCGTGCATCATGGCAGTTACTGTTGTTAAAAAACAGGTTTTCTGAAATTCACTGCTAGAATATCATGTCAATAAAATAAGAGGCATTCCATTAAAGCAGAAAGAAAAAAAGAAAGAAATCATTTTGCATGTTGTAATTTCTGTTTTGATACTTAAAGTGATATGAAATTGGAATTTATAATCTAGATAACACATCATCAAATCAGTGCCGGTTTCTAACTTCAATGCTCACAAAATTTTCTTACAGGAGCTTGATTGGCTAGAATGGCTAATATTATCTGTTAAAACTCGAGCTGTTATAGACTGTTATTCTGTTATTCAATAACAAGCCTGCTATTGGTTCTAATGGATTTGTTAGCTGATAATATTAGCCTGGTTCCTGACCCAAGATAAGCTTAACCCTGATTGGCTCTAATGGCAGATAACAGTTAATAACAGCTAACAACAATTAGTCCCAATTATATTGAATGAGTCCCAATTAATTTGAGCAATCCTTTTTTACAGCAAACAATAACAGACTAGAATTAAATTTTTTCCTTTGCTGTATAATGGACTTCAAACACTTGCATCAGAAGAAGTCCCTCACTGGAGTTAATGCATTTAAAGTGATTAAAATTTCACCCTCAACTTTTTTCAAAATAGATTATTTCAAAAGTATGGTTTTTTAACAATCTTTTTTTTCTTTCCTAAAATAACTACATGTTACATGAAAGATTTAATGAGGATTTTTTTTCACACGTACAGCTAGATATCCAATAAAAATATTCTGGTAAAAAGAAGTCTCTGGTAAACTGTAGAATCTTACAAATAATGGCAGCAAATCATTGTTCTCCAATGTGGAACTAGAAATATAATTAAACTACTAAGAAAAATACTTAGCAGTGATTCACATAGGGTAACACCTGTGACACTGGTTGTAACATTCAAGCACTCTTATGTCAGTTTATATAAAATCAACCTTAATAATCAGGAAGGCAGACCTTGCTAAACATATTTTACCTAATAATTGTATTAACTGTACTCTTTGTTATTCTTAATATTGTAAATATTCTTAGGTTTGTGGGTGGGATTATAGAGGGAATTTTATAGGGAATATAGGGGTACTATAGGTTTTAACATTGTAGATAGGTGTCCTTACTTAGTGGGAAACTGCTATTTTACTTGACACGTTAATAAAGTTATTATTATAAAAGTTATTATTATAACACAACCACTTAACTGTAGACATTGGAACACATTATGCAAAAAGCCCAGATACCTCACAAGAGGTTGGAGTAAATTCTAATGCACGCAATATTGTATGTATGTGGTTGCTTTTTATGTATCACCCACGATGCTGTTTAGTTCTATTTCTTTAACAGAATTATGTTAAGTGGAAAATTGTACAGCCCAGTTAACATGTCACAAACATGTTCATAAATGGAAAACTGGACAACTCCTCTTTAACCTTCATCTATGTTAGATGTAAGTTTCAAAATTGAGTCTGAATGTTAGGTCCACAAAAGGTCATATCAGCTATGCACAGAAGATGGCCACATTCCCAAAAAGAATTGGAGACACCTCAGGCAAGCTAGGATCTCAACTGGGCAGCCATAGCAAGACCAGCCAATGTTCAAAGTTGCCCCCTTCGGAGCACCAACCTATTGGCATCCAGCCAAACCCAGACAGTGTGCAAGCAACCAGCACCATTTAGTCTCAGCCCCTAGCTGCCATGGAAGCTTCTGCCAACGTTCTGGCAATGTCTGTTACCACCACTAGAAGTGGCCAAGTGGTCAAGAAACCACACAAATATGGCTCTTGAACATTAACAGGACTTTTCAACACTGAGTAGAACATAACCTTTGTCAGTTACTAGGGCTGGGAATTTTGTTCCCAGTTGTTTATTTCTCTTTATTTCTTTTTTATTTATGTATTTTTTGTTTGGAAGATGTGCCAATACTTCATTTGTGCTACATGACGTTAGTACTGTTAATCTGTGTTTTGGCCAAAACCTGTTGGCCAACTGTTCTCCAACAGATGCTTCACTGCTGACAGACAGCCAACAGTTGGCTAACAGGTTTCCTTCAAAAACTGTTGGCTTTACAATTACATTGGCAAACAGATCTGGGATTGGGGAATCATGTCAGAGAGCGACAGAGAGCAACAGAGACTATACCTAGGTATTTCAATGTTTCCCAAGTGGGATCTCTGCATATACTGCTGTATCTGCATATACGAACCTTGTAGCTCTTGGCCATCCTCAATTACTTCGTTAATTCTGTCATGGATGGCCATGTGCGCAGTTGGATCCCAGTTTAATGTCACTTCTTTGACAGATATCAAGCATGTCTTGAAGGTAAAAGGCAGACAAAAAATAAACTTAGGAAACAGTAATGTCATGTTGATTTAACTCCTGCTTACCATATTATGGATCTATAGTCAGAGTTTCCACTAAAACAGCATTTGCTTAATTAACAAAATTAATACAATTATGTAAAACTTGATAGATAAAAAATTGTTACTATTGAAGTGTTGATTTCTACTATTAGTGTGGCATGCCTTGAAAGTAACTAATATATGAAATAATGCATACATTATAACCTTATACATGTACATGTATGGTACCTTGTGGGCTGAATGTGACACAGAAGCAACAGGGATGCTAATGAGGTCATTTTCTAATTCTGTAGAGATACAACATTTGAAAGGCACCTGGAGAACAAAATAAAAAATCCAAATTAATTTATTACTAGAGAGTTTCTGGGACTATAATTGTTACCAAAAAGTAGTTATTCCAATTTTTCACTTAACAGTGCTCCAAACTCACTTTTTAAAAAAGTTGCCTTTTGGCGACCTTCAATTGTAAAATGGTCACCAAAAAAGGAAAAACATAACATCCAGGGGAGGACACTTCCTGTAATGTTACATAAGGGTTCACTACACCAAGCTGCACATTTGCAACACTTTCCTTGACCATGTTGTTACATTTACTGGCTTGCTGATTAAAAGATTGCAATAACGGGCAAGAAAAAGAGATTCTAATGTCTGATAGCAGATATGATTCATTACAAAGCTGCTGAGACCAGGAAACAAATCTCCAGTGGCATGCAAAGCCTTTTGAGTTGATCTATTTCAATACATTATTTGTGACCTCTCACGTGAAAACGTTCCTTACGGTTAGCCGTTTTTAAATGGATAGCCGTTTGTAAGCCGTTCTTTAGCCGTTCGAACGGCTCGAGCTATCCGTTCAAAAAAATTAGCATCCGTTCGAATGGATCGAGCTATCCGTTCAAAAAAATTAGCATCCGTTCGAACGGATCGAGCTATCTGTTCAAAAAAATTAGCATCCGTTTGAACGGCTCAAGCTGTCCGTTCAAAAAGTATCGTCAGCCGTTCGAACGGTTCGAACTATCCATTTAAAAAAATCATCAGCCGTTCGAACGGCGCGAGTTCGTCAGCCGTTTGAATGGTTTTAGCTATCCGTTCAAAAAGTTTGTCAGCCGTTCGAACGGCTCGAGCTATCCGTCCGAAAAAAATAGTCAGCCATTTGAAAGATGTGTGCTATCCATTAAAAGAAAAATCGTCAGCCTTTCGAACGGTTCGAGTTATACCGTTGAAAAAAATTCGTCAACCGTTCCAGCTATCCGTTCAAAAAAAACAAAACAGTAATTATCAATTTAGTTGACCGTCACGTTTGAACGGTTCCAGTCATTCAGACTCAAAAAATTATTAATGTCAACGATTCGAGCGTTTCGAGAATATACCGTCCCTAAACAATTCGCCAGCCCTCAAGCTATCAGACTTGAGTAGAAAATCGTCAACCGTTCGAATTCGAGATAGCGCTATCCGTTGCAATAACTATCAAGCCAACCTGTCAAATAAAGAAGTCACCTACTTTATGTCAGCTTTAGTAATCTGCGTTGTTTACAAAAGCCTGCAAGCTCACAATAGTCATGGGTGTTGTTGTTTTTTTTTTTTGCTCCTTAGCCATCGTCGCTTTCATAACATTTAATTATCGAAGCAAGTTTATTCAAGACTTAAGTGTTTTTAATTTGTTTCCCGAAAATTTTGTCGATTTTGGATGTATGCAGCATATGCAAATTTTGATTTTAGGTCCTAAGACATGTCCCGTGGGAATACAATGAGAGTTTATCATGTCATGATCAATTTCTGGAGGAAGCGCTGACGTCACGATCCTATGGGCGCTTTTCTAAAGCTCGTTTCCAGATGTCATTTCTTGATCTTGTGTGAGAGTTGCTAACCTTGCAAAAGGAATCGACAAAATCCGTGTCATTTTTGAGCAGCCTTCGATAAAGACGCTGCCATTTATTTTTTCAATAGGATTAGCTTGCCAAGTTTGATACCAGGATTAATTTTCCTTAAAACCACAAAATGTGAGTGTAAAAATGGCAACCAGCTATTGAAAATTACCGTCGAAAGAAATGTTTTCTGAGAGGAAAACGACTGGAAATTTACATACAATGTATCGCAGGTACTTCGAGTCGCTTTGGTTTCTACACTGTATTTTGTGTCTTAATTACAAGGCTCACTGATTATTTTATTCCTTGTTTGTTATTTATTCATCCGACAGATAATTAGAACATATCCAAGGTAATCTTTATATTTGAACGATTCATTGATTTCTCTATTAACTCACAGCAAAATCATTCCCGTAAATAGATAAGCTGTAAAGGAAAAGACCTATCCGCTCTTTGTTACAGTTACGGATTTGGTCAAATAAAACAAGTATTGTGATCAATGCATTACTGTTAAATAACCATGTCTATTGATAACGGATACTATTATCTCAATTCTGTTGTATTTTAAACACAAACTTCTGTAACTTATTCATATGCTAAGTAGAAACTTCATGTGACCAATAAGAACTGCAAGATTTCGATCCGCCGGATGCTGTGAAATAGTATAAAAGTCCTCGAGGTGGCGTAAGCGATTCACACTTATCTTGTTGTCGCTATCAGTGCTTTTCATCAGTTTAAGTTACGATCGAGGTTACGATTACTTTGTCAGTCCAACATGCTCAGGCAAATATGCAGAAGGACCAGCCAACGAAAATCGAATGCGTTGTTTTACTTCCCTAACGAGAAGTTAACCGGGATAGCACCAACGCGTAAGATAACCGAAAAAGACCTGGATTTCACCGTAGGAATGGTGGTAACTGTCAACTGGGAGGGAAAATTAGTTGAAGCGGAGATCCTTGCATTAGATGGTAAGTCTGACTTTGTCAATTTTAGTCAGTTGCATTTAATTTGTTCTCTATATTTTTCAATGCTGGACAACTGTTTACACTGAGAAATCAGTTATTTTTACGATTAAGTTCCAGAGTCAAGCGAACAGTCTGAATTGATTTCACTAATTATTACCATCACTTAAGCACATATAATTTCCCCTGTAGATGACGTGAACGTTCTGAGCGAGAATGATTTGAAGTGGTCAGCTAAACACTTGCCTGCGCCGGTGGACGACGAACTGACGGAGGAGAATACCAAGCAAGCCATCGAACCTCAAAAAAACAAAGTGGCGGTCCCCAAAAAGGTTAGTTTAGCTAGGAGTCTTAACCGTGCATAGATGCGGCCTTACAGGGTACAAGCGGAAAGGATAGGGAAAAATTAGTTCTTTTACTTTAAAATGACTTGGCGTAAGCTGGACAGTTTACAACAATGGCGGCCTTACTTGAAATTTGCTTTAATTTGCGTCGCGCGCAGCGTACA
>JAHPZR010003763.1:20000-37928 GCA_019787425.1 Platygyra sinensis | reverse complement strand
CCCTGCTCTGATGAAACCATGGGTAGATGTTCTCTGGGTATGGGTGCGACCTTTCAAATATCCTGGTCCTGCTTTTATCATGGTCTGATCATGTTCCCAAGTTTTTTCTCTTACCGTACCACAATTGAAACCAGTTTTAATTTCCACGTACTTAATACCCTCTTTGCGCAAATATTATTGAATCTACGTATGGCCCGGATAGAGTGGGATGGTGATTTCACCAACTATGAACCCACAGTCTAAGAAGATCAAAAATAACCCCTCTCTTAATAACGTTAAATGACCTTTTACTTGTTTTCTTTTATAAAAGCCAACATTGAAATTAATCAAAAATGGTCAATCAAAATAATTGGTGCTTAGTACATAAACAGAACAAAGGGGGTGATACCTTCTAGGGAGAATTTAGAGAGCAATCATACGCAGGAAAGATAGAACAAAACTTAAACGTTCATGGAGAGTATCTGAAACAAAAACAACTATCATAAGACAAATAAACTTCACTGATCTTTTTGGCCATTTCGGTAACCATGCTGTTTTTAAAAGCGAGTTCCATTTTCCGTTTCAAGATCTTGTAATCGTTTAACCTTTGTGACTCCGTAAAAGAAGACGCTTTGCGCAATAGATACGTTTTCTTTTCATTTCAAAATTTCGCAAGATTAGTTTCTCCCGGGCAGCTTGTGTGTTTATGATAAATTCACCATATTTGTTTCTGTCGCCTTGGGCGATAAAAACCGGAAAGACCCGTCTTTCGTTGTAAACCGCTCAGAGGAAATGCTAAAGGGTAAATACCGTCCGTGTGATCCATGAAAACGGGTGTTGAGCGGAGGCCGCATTCGGGGATGAATTATATCGATGAAAAGAGCTTAAGGCACGAGGTCGTTCGACGACCAGGCCCGGAGTTTTGAAATCAGAAAGAATTATGAGCGTTTGTTCCAATATGGAGACTAATAGTGTTAACTTTTGTCTACTTAATACTCAGTTCTCTGCTTAACACTGGTTTTCTGAGAAACTGAAACACAAGACGGATCGGTAATTGTGTATTTAGAGCAAAATTTCATATAAACATATCAAGAGAATGGAATAAGGTAGGCCAATTAGCCCCAATGACCCAGAAACTATTGTATATCAGAAACACAATATGATCGACTGTTCGGTACGAATGAACTCCAGCGGATTGCGTTGTTGCTAAATGTTCCTCTTTGGGACTAACGATAGTAAGGGTACGGTACAAATAATGTTTGGTGTTCAAAAATGGTGGTTAATCTGTGAGCATTGTCCAACAACATGAAAGAGCACTTTGTCCAAATATTTTGGAGTTTAACCATCTTGTCGACATTTAAGGTAAGCCCTGTAGACGATGTATGCATGCTTATACCCCAAGTGTGCAGCTGGAAAGGAATGTAGGTAAGCACAGATTACTCAGAATAGCCTGTTTCAACCTGTTTGGAATGTGGAATGGCCAGTGCTAGATTTAAGTCTTTGTCTTAGTTAATTTCTGTTAATCTATTAGAAGTAAAAAGCTCTTTATACAAGTGGATATATTAGAAAGCTTACACGTTTAACTGACGGGTATACGGTGCATTGATGAGACTGGGAGAGAAACGAAAAGCGGAGTACATGTATTGCCGTTTAGCCTGTGACCTTCTCTTCAAACTCTTCATAGTACCTGGCATTCACCGAAATGTTGAAGGGCCTTCAGTAAGTGTTAAGCCACCGTTTCATAACCTTGTTAATTGCTTTCCTTTTCCTGTAAAGTTGCTTTGTTTTATTACTGATACAGACATGAGGTTCTTCATTATAATCCTATAAGAGAGTTTTCCCCTCGGATCTGTGAGATCAGTAGTTTTAGGAGGGTGTAAGGATTTCAACAGCTGTAAATGCCGTCGGTATCACTGGTTCTAAGGAAAGTGTCAAATAAAGGTTTTTAATTTTATCCCCGGGAACTTTGGTTTACGATTCTGGCTGAATGTTGATTCTTGGGAGGCAGCGTGGCCAAAGTGATTAGTCAATTAGGACAGCCGAGTGCTAAATACCGCGACACTTGGATGAAGTGATTTATTAATATATCTTCTATTTCGTCTTTCATAATATGCAAGCATTTTTGCGTATATTTGCAAAAGGCCCTCCAGAGACTCGTTGAATTGTCATATGATCGTTCAGGGGTTAACAGTGAAGCAACTCATTTGGCCAAACATTCATTACGTTTCAGTGTTTATTTTTTCACCGGATGGTCGCGATTTTAATGTGAAATGGTGTGATAAAATGTGTTTGACCCCCATGACAAATGCCTTTTATCATCTAAAGCTCAAAAGGGAATTACGCTGTGTTCTAATTATACATTTGACAAATGATTTCCGTAACTAAACAACGTGGTCGTAGATATTTATGGAAAAGATCACTTTTTTTGGTCAGGCTTTTACACCAAATATTGCTAGGTAAATAAGCTGGTCTACCCTGCGAGCAGAGGTCCCTTCGATCTGCTTAGAAAGGCAGGGTAACGCTGGTCACAACCACACTGCCACGACAAAGAAGGGTAAAAAAGTGATATATGTAATCCCTGGAAGTGGAAGTGGAAAATGTTGGGAGGGCCGTCTTGTTTAGATAGTACTGATTGGCTTAGAGGAAACAGAAATACACGAAAATCGTGAAAACTTTTAATTTCCTAATGATCTCACTTCTAAAAAGGCCTCAAAATCATGAAATAAGTATATACTTTTCAACTTTTGTCTCACCTCCATGTTCAAAATACTCTGTATCCCGAAAGAAGCACGCTATTGAGCTGTAAAATTGTAAACAGATATAAATATACCGCCTTATGTCGGCCTGATGAGGATACTGAAAAACTTTGGTGGCTTTTTAGTTTTAGATTTTAGAAGCTGATTACGTACGTCGCGGGGAAACTATTTATTCGTGTTGAGTTAAATCGTTTTAAGTTAAAACCGCGAGGACCTTTCTTTAAAAAAAAAAAAAAAAAAATGTCAGGCGTCCTATTTTTGTGAAAAATTGGTATCATTTTTCAGTGGCCAATAAGACCTTAACAGACCTCGGCAGGGTTTACCGTCGCAGTTCTCCAAAACAAAGGTAATCGATCTCAACAAGACCGTTGTTTCTTTCAGAATGCGTCAGGATCAGGCAAAGTAACAGTTCTCCTCGTCAACTACGGCAACAGTAAATCACGACTAGTCGACGGCAGTTGTTGTGACAACTTGAACTGGTGCATTTCAAGTTGCGACAATTTCTTCCGGCTGTGTTTCGCCTCGACCTCGTCCTCCAACAAGTGCACGCTGTGGAAAGGTTGGACTGCTGTAGTAGGTGGCGACAGTTTCTCCTTCTCAAAAGGAAGTCTTGGAAATGGAATCACCAATCCTGTAACTTACAGCTTCACACGTTGGCAGGTAAGACGTACAAAGCAAGACTGCGTCGTATTCAGCAAATTTCTTCCAAAATTGGAATGATTGTGTTATCCCGTTCTAGTCCCTACCAAGATCGTCGTGTTCTTGTAGCTCCTCACTTCTAAAAGAAATAAGAAGGGTCGAAAAATCAAGCAAGCTAATCTGAAAATGTCCCCACTGGTGTCAGTCCCAGATAATACTATCACAGCACGTTCAGAGCTTAGCTTCTTTTGGGTATAATAGCCTAGCCAAGAGGCATTTCTGTTCTTTTTGTGTGTCTCTGTTTGTTTGAAAAGTGGGTTTTAGTCTTGTCTAATATATAGTTGAAATCCTGCAAAACAGCGCAAGACAAAATCAACCATATTCTTCTTTTTTTCACTACCAGTCCATTGCGTTTGATGTTGAAGTATGGGACAATGATGATGGCCATATCATAGGTAAGGCTAAGGACTTTGTGGATCACTACTCGTTATCCATTCGAACAAGCCCGTCTGCAAATCTTGCCTCCGCATCGGCTAGACGTTACAAACTTACCGGTCCGGGATACTCGTACTTGAACGTGGAGGTGAAAGTGTTTTGCGACGCAAATTATTTCATACCAGACTGTTCCACGTACTGTGTGCCACGAGATGACAACAGTGGACATTACATCTGTGATTACATACAAGGCCGCAGGGTGTGTCTGTCTGGATGGTTTGGCAGTGACTGTCTCACTCACTGTGTGGCCAGGAACGACACTTTGGGACATTACAGCTGCGATGCAAATGGACAAAGGCAATGTCTAAACAACTGGTATGGGCAGGACTGTTTGGTTTATTGCAAGCCCAGGAATGACACTCAAGGACATTACATGTGCGACAATACTGGAAATATTAATTGCTTGCCGGGGTGGAGAGGAAACAATTGCACCGAAGGTGAGATAAGAAAGCATAGCACGAGTGACTTAAATGTTTTTCCTTACTACAACTGGCCATTTACCTACCCAAAACGTTCTTCCCACGTTGACTGACCACGTTGCTCGTTCAGTTGCCCAAGGGCAAGTAAAAATAATCATTTTGCCTCTACGTATATTCGTTAGTTAACGTTATGAATGGCAGACCATCGGAGCAACGTTTTGCAATACTTTGAAAGGCTTAAAATACAAAATGAATTTGAAGTGATCTGTTGTTTTTAATGGAAAACATCTAGGTATACTGAGCTAATACACGCCCTCCCGTTTGTGCCATTGTGTAATTGCCCCCGCAGGGTTTTGGCCCAGAGGCAAAAACCCGAGGAGGCATTATAGTCTCCCCCGCGTATACGTATAAAGAATGTGTGAAATATGAGAAATATTGGTGTAGTATGCGAATCAATCCCGATTTGAAGAAACTAGGCGCGCACGGTGGTCCCGGTTAATTTTTCAGTCAGCTCGCAAGGCAATGCTACATGGGTAATTCTTGCAACCACGAACACGAGGAGGAGATCGAGAAAGATATTATTTGCTGCACGAGGAGGAGAGGAGAATATTTGCGAAAATATATTTTAGGGAGGGTATCAGTCATCACAGTGATTTTTTTATATCTTGAATTCAAAGGTTAATCAGCGGTACCAGATTGAACTGTTTGCTACAGAACTTGATTTGTCGGACACAAATCAGGAACGGGGTTGACAGACTCGACCCAAATACTACACGTATAAAGATCACGTTTATTTGGATCGCTTATTTTTACCGAGTAGTCTTACGTGGCGTAGAGCCCATGTGACGGCTGGCTTGACTGGCAGGGATCCAAACGTAAAAATAAATGTCTTGCGGCGTTTTCATTGAGGACAAAAAGCAGGGGCACCCAACGACAATTTTCGGAAATATATCTGTTCGGAAGACGATTTCAGATCTAGAATTTTCGGAACATTTTTTGTAAAATTTCTTGCTTGCCTGCTTCTCCTAAGATTTTCGAACATCTAAAATATGGTATAATTGCCTATTTTTAAGGGATTTTTACTCTAAAAAGGTCACCTATAATTTTCGGGAGCCTTTTTTCTGGCTGAAATTTTCGAAAAGGTAAGTTTTGATCCCTGTAATTTTCGGATCACTAGACTTTCAGCTAGGAAATCCGAACAGATGAAAAATTTTTAGGGGATAAAAGTATGCCTATATCTACCGTTTAAATACCAAAATACTTTCAACAATGCTATGTTTTAGTGGTTTTGAACTATATTCTCGTTCGGTGCCCCTGAAAAAGCTTGACTCTAATTTGCATATATGGCGACAGTAACGCGATACTTCTGTTTACATCTCGGTAAAAAATCTCGACTTCCGTTCTGCTTTCAAGATACGTTTGCTTGTAGAGTCCTCGTATATTAAGGCAAATGATTTGTTTCGGTATCAGACTAGAACAACAGAGTGGTTTGATATTTTTTTTCCAGAATGCACTTCGTGAGAGTATTATGTAAAGAATATCATGTGATAGAATGAGTTAAACAAAAGTGTTGGTTTAGTTAACTTAGTTGATTCTTTGGATCATATTTATGATAAGATGCCTAAGTTAGTTGAACAGTATGAGTGATATAGTTCATAAAGAAAAATATAAAATTTCAGTTCATACAATAAATAATAGTTTTCTTATACGCAGTGGAATTTTTATAAGAATTTTATACCCTTGACGAATAAAACAGAAGCGGGGGCAGATTTAGTGAGAACTATTACTAGTTAGAAACGAATTGAGCCTGAGACTTGAAGCCAAGCTGTGTTTCCTTTTTTCCCCTACAGAGAACGTCACAAGTTCAAGCATAGATATCTTTTTACCAGCAGCCTTCTCTTCGCACTTGGCATCTGCAGCCAGGACTGTCCCAACCCCCTTGATGTCTTCGTCAGTTTACTTAATTCCATGTACTTCAGTTTATAGTGTAGGAAAAAGCACTTTACTGCCGTCTAAGGGAACTGTCAAAACTTCTGTCTTCTCTGCAAACAAAGTTGGCAGTACAGCTATGACATCGAGTGTGTCTGTCCATGGCGTGACACGAAATAAAATTCCTCGTCTAAGCGCGCTGATGACCACGAGTACTGAACATTCTGTCAGCATGGACAACGCGCCAGTTCTTGCAACAACATGGACAGCTGTGTGTGAAAGGGGTGCCACGGAATCTTCCCTGGTATCTCGTAATTCTCTGCAAATACTTCCATCACGGCTTACAACGTCTAGTGAACCAATAGATTTAGAAATGGCTGAGACTACGAGGGTGACGATCTCCTTAAAGTTTCTTCATACTCAGTCACAATCACTTCCTCAAACTTCTCTGTTCTCACAAATGACTCCTTTCAAGCTAGGAGCTGAAATTTACAAGATGACAAACTCCTCCAGGAGACTTCAAAGAACTTTAGGACTAATAATCTCAACGTCAATGTCTCAGCATAGTTCATCACTGACTGTTCCCAGTGAACAGAAAAGTGCACCCACAAACCAACCAACTAAAACGGACATAGATGATGACAAGATGACGTTTTCTTCATTACGTCTTTATAGAACTTCTAGGAGTCAAGCACAAACGTCGTTGACCCAGCCAAACTCACCCTTGAAGGCTTCGAGTTCACAGCCGGACGTGCCCACTTTGCTGACCTCAACATCTACCATTGCGTTGCCTCGCACCGCACATAAAGATGTTATGACAAAACCAACTGAAACGAAGGAAAAATTGACCCCGTTAACAGTGCATCAACATCGAACGTTTCTAAGCGTTTCCAGTTTACAGACAATGGCATCTTTTTTGACGTCAGCCTCATCTGTTGCGCTGCGTTGCGCTACAAACGAGGAAGTTGCTGCGTTGCCAACTGCTCAAACTGAAGAAACTTCCAGCATTCCCGGAATCATAGTGCAATTCCAGCCAATCAAGAGCGATCAGAAATTGGTAAGGTCTTAAAGAGCCACCAGTCAATAGACATATCATAATTGTATCAGACAAGAATCATTATTCCGAATATATAGAGAAAATATGCAGTGCGTAAATGTTTGCAATAAATGACAGTAAATTTTTGTACTGTCTATCTTACAGGGAGTGCCTTCGGTGGTACGAACGATCAAGAATGTTCTGGCTGAGCGATTGAACTCAGTATGCGGAGAAAATTTAAAGGCATGCGATTTATCGGAGGAAGAAATGTTCAGGTAAGTTCATGGCACATAAGAGACAAAAACACAGTCAAACTAGAGTACGGAAGATAAGCGCTTTCGGTGATTCGATATTCGATTGCCTTAAGCGAATCAAGTGACAGGTGTCACAAGTCCCTATTACACGATTGAAGTACTGTCTTGTTTGATTTTGCAAATCGCGGAATTCATGCCTATGCAAGATCATACGTACACACCGTTCTTTTTAAATCCGAAAGAATAAAGGTTTTGAAATGCATTTCGTACTCGTCTTAGTCAATCATACAAAGAAAAACAAAAACAAAAACAAAAGGCACCTGCCAATACATAAATGGCTTTCGCTTTGGTCCTGATTGGTAAAAAACGACGTTTTTGTTCTGATCATGTTCAGTTACTTTCACATGGAGGTTATCTTGTAATCCATTTACAAGATAACAAGGAACACAGTAAAATAACTACAACAACAATTTCAACTCCACTGAAAACCTTTCCTGCCAGATAAAAACAGACATTAAATTCCTTTTCTATTTTTATCGTAGGGTATCGTGGTTTTGCCCTCCGGATGTAAATGTTGAACTTCACGACGTCAGAGAACAAGCCGTGTCCTTTAAAGTAACAGCTGTCCTATCACCACCTTTGAATGGTAAATAACATCTGATGATGCAACATAACGTAAAACTGATAAGTTAATAATCCTGCTTCTTCTCGCCTTCGATGAACAACTGAGATCTCTTCTCGTAATGCTTCAGTTTTAGTAAAGGTGGACACTTATCTAGTTAATGAACTGAGAAGTTTGTGTGGAGTAGCAAATGAAAAGTCTAGTAGTATTAAAATGTAGCTTCTTCGGTTTTCTGTTGCACTTCTGACCGTGTGCTATTTTGTAGGTGTGTACTGAGTATAAACTTCTTCTCTTCTCTTCTCTACGTTTATCAGCTGGACTTATTCCAAAGTATCTGATGAACCTTAAATGGTAAGCGATTAATTGACAGTTCACTTGACCTTTTTTCCGCTTTGTTCAGGAATGGTCCCTCTCCAAACAATTCTGGAAGTTTTAAAGATGAGCAAGAAAGACCTTGAAAGGAAAACACAAGCAAATATCACCTGGATACCAGTTTATGGTTCAACTACTCCACGCAGCAATTATAAAGGCCCCGGTCAGCGTTCACGTTTCTCGTCACAAGAGAGAACAAGTCCACTGCCCTATATTTTCGGAATTGCTGGCGCAGGATTGATACTCCTTGTGGTACTTCTAGTTGTGCGGTAGGATGTGCTCTTATCTTTAGTTTTCAGTAAATAGCGGCAACCGGCCTACTTTCTTCCTAGCCACCATTACTTTCCGGCAGTCAAATATAATGGAGCTTGTTAATCACACAGGTTCAGAACTTGTTTGGCAATTTATAACAATTTGGCGCGCAAAATTGCCTGCTGCACCTCATATTTCTTTTACCATCGACAAAGTGTGATCAAATGGCAGAGATGTGGGACATCAAAGCTTGTACACCTTACTAAAAGTAGCCCCTGATTTATAATTTATGCAGTTGTAGTGTCGAGGTTTAGCTTGTCTTCAACTACCAATCTATTGCATTTGACCATCTTACCAATAATAAACTGCCGTAGCACTAATGGAATTAGGCTTGGGCGATCTTCGGAAAATCTTGGATGATCTTTGCAAATTTTCAGGTAATTTTGGGAGTCAACGGTTTTCTTTGCCGGCAGCTCCAGTTTGATCAAACACTTTTGTAAAATATGGACAGGTGTAGGCTTAGCAAAAGAACTACCGGAAAACTATTAGTTTACATCGTCCATATTCCTTCTCCCTTAGCGCAAGACTTAATAAGAACAGAACTAGAGTTCATCCATGTGTTGAGGATGAGATGCTTCCTTCGCCAGCAGACGAATGTCGGTCTGACACTATTGTCCTGCTGTCTCAAACTAAGGGAAAATATACGTGCAAGGTAATGCATCTTACTAATTACAAATAACATAACAAGCTTCTAGAGGCTTTGTTCGTCGTACTTTTTTTGAGCAGTCGTCGGCAAAAGCAGACAACTCTTCAAACTCTTTTAAAGCACATTTTTGAAAAACAGGACTTATTTCTTAGAATATAAAGGGGTCATATTATTAACTGGAAATTAAAATTGCAAAGAGTAGCTTCCCACTTGCACAGAATGTCCCTTTGGCACATAGTGACAGAAGCTTTAGACACTTTGTTCTTTCTTTCGTGTCATTCCCAACTGAGCTAGTTCTTAAGCGTTAACTAGTATTTTACATTTGTACTGTTTGACCACAAATTTTACATTTTTCTCTTTCTTGTTCTTACTAGCGAGATAAAGAGGCAGTCAGCAACAAAAGGGATAACGATGCGGTTCACCTGCCAGGAGCCATCGAAGAAATTAATTTATAATTTAGATATCCATAAACTTACACTGTTCCTCGGTTTTCTCTGGTTACAGCAGACGATATAAAAGTGAAGAGTGATCATCGCAGTAAATTTTCCAATTTAAGCAATTGGAAAGAAGAAGCCTGAAAAAATCAAGGCTTCAACGGGATTCGAACCCGTGACCTCCGCGATACCGGTGCGATGCTCTACCAACTGAGCTATGAAGCCACACATTGGGAGCGAGGTCAATTTATTGAGTTCATTCTCCCCTGAGGAGTGAAATTCAAATATATGAATTATTTCATATATACTTCACATCATTTCACTCCTCAGGGGAGAATGAACTCAATAAATTGACCTCGCTCCCAATGTGTGGCTTCATAGCTCAGTTGGTAGAGCATCGCACCGGTATCGCGGAGGTCACGGGTTCAAATCCCGTTGAAGCCTTGATTTTTTCAGGCTTCTTCCTTCCAATTGCTTAAATTGGAAAAAATTTACTGCGATGATCATTCTTCACTTTGATCTACAACCGCAGTTCAAATATATGAATTATTTCATATATACTTCACATCAGCAGACGATATGTTAAATACTCGAGGCGACACCCAAACTGGCAACAAAAACAACGACAAACAAACAAGCAAAAAAGACAAAAGAAATCTGCGGGTTTCGCAATTCCGTTTACTTCTTCTTCTATTATTGGATGAGAAATTCACAAGTGATGATTGATATCTATTACTGAATTCACCGATACATTTGTCACTTCACTTAACAATACTAAAACGTTGATATCTTTCCTAAAGGCAGTTTTAACGACAGTGTTGTTATTTTTACACCGTTGAAAACAAATTTTGTTCTTGGGCATGGAGCCAACAAGACGACGAGCCCATAACAGAGTGAATTAACTGCTGGCAAAACTTACTTTTGATCGAGAGATTACTTTAGAATCTCTTTGTGTATATATTGACTACATATAACTTAAACATATGTTATTGAATTAATAAGCGCAAGTAAGTAAGTAAGTAAGTAAGTAAGTAAGTAAGTAATAACTTTATTTCAACACGATAAAAAGATCAGCATCGCTGGTGGGGTCATGCAAACAAGGGGTATCTTGAGGAAATATTTAGTCAAGTCCTGTTTGCCTTGCAAGTTTATGCCTCCGCTGGAAATGCAGACGAGTTCCAGAAACGTGCAGCAAGACAATTCGAACAATACGGTCATCCGTTCTGGATAAAAGCGTATGCAAAGTAGCACGTGTTCAAACGTTAAGCATAAGCTTGATACATTTTGACACACATTGTCCACCAAAATGAAAAAGCAATTCGACGTAAATTAGTTTGAGATCAGTGTCCATGCATCTTAGCCATCCGTGCTCAAAAGCTTGGACCTCTCAGGGAACCAGTTCGGATTCTCCTTTTAACTCGGGCCATTAAAGCGTTGTATCATAAATGAAGGAGTATATAAACACTAGGAAGCATGGCGGCCAAAATTTGTAAAAACAAATATTGCTGCATTAAGAAATCAACTTATTGAAAAAGCGATTAGATTTAGACAAGACAGATGTGTCTTCATCAAGAAATAGTTAAAATGAGAACGTTTACGAAGTAATACAGTGGAGGATCCAGGGCTTGAGCTAAGGAGGCGGCGGGGGGGGGGGGGGGGGGGGGAGGGGGATTCATCTCCTTGCCCTGCCGGCTTTTCTTCCTTCTGTCATTTCTTCCTTTCGTTACCGCAAAATAACCCACCCCAACCCCCCCCCCCCCCCCCCGAGCCCCTCCTCTAAATCCGCCACCGCGAATTTATCAAATACGAAAGACGGTGTTTAATCGCACAAATTTCGAACTTATGATCACTTGTGACCTGCTATACCGATGCAGTGTAACACTGCACGGTTTTTCAGGCTTTGATTTGAGAGTTGAAAATATGGCGCATAGCGGAGTATCTTTGTTAAACTTCCTGTCTTGAGTGTTTGATAGAGCGGTTTTCATTTGAGTGTCGAAAAGTAATTGGTTTTGCACTTTCTACGCTATATGATTGGCTTAAAAGATTCGCGCCACTTTTTCATCCAATCAGAAGTACAACCAAAACCAATCGTGACGCGTTCGCGCGCATTTTCCCGCGCTTTGCGTCGGCTACTGTATTGTCTGTGTTCTTTGTGATTGGCTAGAGCAATTATTTTGGTTTTGGATTTACGACACTCAGTTGAAAACCGCTCTATATCTTCTCATTCAAAATAAAACTAATCAGTAGCCCATTCACACCAACCTGTTAAACATGTTTAAAAGTAGTTAACTAACCAAGCCATATGCACGCAACTTAAGCAGTTGTGAAATTAAAGCCTGAAAAACCGTGCAGTGTTACACTGCATCGGTATAGCAGGTCATAAGTTCGAATCACGTTTAGGCGTGATTAATTTCAAAACGCTTGAGCTGTGTGTATGATCAATCATGTCTTCTCCTCGGTTCAAATATGTGGTATCTTCTCATATATTCATTTGTATTAACTTGGCAAGGTTAAAAAATAAGTACAGTTGCTCCTTCCATATCAGTCATATACACCCTTCAACTTATCAAGGGAAAAACGTGTTTGAACAAAAGATGTTAGCAAGGTGGTTTGAAGTTTGTCTTCTCAAAATGACTACAAAAGGGTAATGGAAAAATTGGAAAAACCCAAACTTGATTAATTGAACCAGTAATTTAGTTGGTGTGAATGGGGTATAAAAAGAAAACGGAGAAGTAAATCGTAAAAATCTATGCTAATTAAGATCAGATATCCAAACGGCATCATCACAGTCATGGCTTCCTTTGTTTAAACTTGGTGAATCATTATAAAAGGTCGGCACACACGATGGGACTTGTCCCTGCGACTAGTCCCTGCAACAAGTCGCAAGGACTAGTCGCATCGTGTGAACTGGCCATTTTTGCCACAAAATCTAGTCGCAGGGACCAAAATTTGGTCCCTGCGACTAGTCCCATGAATTCAAACTGGTTTGAATTCGTGGGACTAGTCGCAGGGACTAAAGTTGGTCCCTGATTTTGAAGCAGTTCACACGATGCGACTGGTCCCTGCGACTAGTCGCAGGGACTAGTTGCCAGTTCACACGTTACAACTAGTCCCTGCAACTTGTCGCAGGGACTAGTGCAGGGACTAGTCCCATCGTGTGTGCCGACCTTTAATGAGTTTGAGAAGTCATCATACATGATGACGTCCCCCAGGCACGATCAAGAAAATCAGTTTTACAACTCTAGAAGAAGAGTCGCTCCCTCGATTTGGAATGCAGATAGACCACTGCGAGTGTTGTCTTTCCTAACGTCCTTGCTGTTCTTCAACACTTCCATGATTTTACCTGCCTCATTGTAATTCAAATACATCATTTAATAAACAAAAATGCGTAAATCAAAAATCCGACTTGAGAAGGAACTGATAAGAAGCTTTGTGAGTCCCAAGACCCCGACGGCTAAGAGAAGCGGAAAGGGCTATAGGGACGAGAGACTGAGTCCCCACAAACTCTTGCGCGCCCCCCCCTCTCGACCCAGGATCACTCGTGCGCGGGAAAATCAAACAAAATAAAAAAATCGCCATAATTGTCCTCAATCGACCTGAATTCATTTCCATTTGGATCTGGGAGATAAAAATGAACTTCCAGCTCTTAAAAATGACGGTAAGTGATAAAATTTTCCCAAGCAGAACTTTTTATTTACCTTCAAACATGGCACAGGGCCTTTTGACGGGCCTTTCTTTTCCAGGCAAAAAATGTCACACAAGACCGCTAACTTGGAGGCAAATCTCCCCTACTCCTCCTCTAAGGTGTCAAATGCCCCACACCAATAGCAAATGCTGATGTCAAATGGCAACTGCTGGGGAATGCCCTTTGATTGGGGAGGGGGGGAATTGATATCTCTATATTTGACCAATATAATGTATTACCAGAGTGCTTAGCACGAAACTTAATGATTTGGAGTGCAATTTGCATATCTTAAGTACACGTAATTTTTCAAAGGCAAACAAAATTGCACTGAAAAATAGACTATTTGCACCTTTGGCTTTATAGGAAATGAATATAATTTGAGTATTGACAGCGTGCTGCACCCATCTTTAGAAATTTCTGAAAATATTTCAGATACTTCCAATAATATTGGAAAATTTTTTGCAACTCTCAGGTAATCTTCAGCAACCTTTGGTAATCTTCAGAACTTTTTGGAAATCTTAGGGAGGGTTGGGCTGATCTAAGGAGGTGTTTGAAAATACTTGGATGGCATTCATACCGTAAATCTTTGGAAAGGTTTGGTTAAACTCTGGAAGTGTTAAGAAAATGTTTTCAGATTATTTTTGGCTGTGTTCAGAAGATCTTGGCAAACTTCATTTGACCACCTCCCAGATAACTGAATACCTCAGATGACTATTGACAGTATTCAAATCTCCTCGTTCTAGCTTCAGAAATCTTTGTTGTAATATCTAAGCTTGTATTACAACTTTTTACAGCTCCTAGCTTTGTTTTGACATACACAAAACTCAAGAAAACAATGATTGCTAATAAGGCCTGAAATAGTTTCGAGTTGTTGTAAACTATTTCTTGTGCTTCCAATGAGCCATGTGACTTAAGGTGCACATGTAAACACACAAAAAAAATAACATTTATTCATATTTGTTTGGAAATATATAAAAATGCAGGAAGAACATAACAGTCCTTCACAAAACTCGATTTTAAAAATACTTTTACTGATTTTTCTGCTAACAGATACATTATTTAACTGTTTTTTTTCCTGCTTCACTGCAACTGCATGATTGTTTGAAATTTTTTCTGCCATATCTTCTAGATAATGTCATTGACATCAGTAAACAATAATTTAAATTTCTAGCCACTAACAAAAGACTGACATTTCAAGTAATAATTTCATTTAGTACCAGTAACCCTGAGGTCATCTTTTTTCAATATTTTATTTTCATGGGCAGAGTGCCACCTTAGTTAAACAGAGGTTTACCTACACATGCTATTATCATTAATCAGCCTTTAAATGTTCTTCAAAGTCTTTCTTGATTTTAACCATCAACTCAGGATTGCACAAAACATCGATAGCAGTCATGGCCATTCCCTTACTTGCAATTAAGGTTTTCTCATGAGCAATCTCTGTTATTGCTGCTGTTGTGAATGCATGAGAATGGTTGACAGCTTTGCTATCAATACCATACATCACGTGAGTTGAAGGAACTACATAAGAGACATTGCCCATATCTGTGGAGCCCCGTCCTTCTTCATCCTTCAGTGGATTGAATGTTATTCCTAGGGTTTTTACATTGGTTTGGTAAAGCTCTGCGAGTGTGGAATTAGTTACTAAGTTGGAATAAGGAACAGCCCACTCCAGAGACACTGTGCATCCTTTAAAGAATGAAAGAGTAATACAAACCAAGGTCAGGTCAAAAGAAAGATTAAATAATTATTAAAAATCAAACTCAAAATTAGTTATAAAATTACCTACAATACAGTATTTTAACCTTGATCAGTGCCAAACACTACTGGGGCAAAGCAATCAAATTTCAGAAACAAATAGTTCAAATGAAACACAAGGTTTAAAACCCCAACTGCCAAGGAGCAAATCTGTCCACTATTTAAAAACATTATCAGGCCGCTGAATTCAAGTCTACTGTGAAACAACTCCAGTGAGTGATCAGTGTAGCACTTGAACATATGACAACTAAATTTTAGGTTCAGCACCATAACCACTAGTTTTGGACACCAGATGCACACTGCTCCCTCTGTGTTCCAGTGAGGAGCAAGTGGCTGACAATCAATGTCAGTGCAACATGAAATGACTTACATGGTGCCATCCATTACTACTCAACCTAGCCTGTGAGCAGGCTCACATTTGGGAGCAGATGTAAAGAGCAAATTCAAAAGCGAAGCACACCATTAGGGAAGTTTCTTGCAACATTGCCGCTCACAAGTGCGTGTGCGCACGCCCCGGCCACCCCAAAATGTGAGACTGCTCTGTGCGCTATACTCACCTGGATGAGATAATAGTCCATTGCAGATTACCCTGTCCCCCCCCCCCTTACCAGGATTTTGTGAGGGTGGCCTGACAGTTTATTTGCACTGCATTATACTCCTGGGTGGAAATGAGTGTCCAATGCCCAAGCAAACAGCAAAATGACTCTCTCGGCACAGAACTTCAAACCTAAAAGCTAAATCTCAATCCCAGTTGTTAACCTTAAAGTCACCATGTCTCCCCCACCCCCCACCCCATCCAAGGAAAAATAGAGATTTGTTGAAATAAACTGAATGCCATGAAGTTTTTGATGGCATACCAGTAGCTGATGCTGCAGCTTCAAAGCAAGCAATGACCTTTTCTTTCAACACTTCAAGTTCCTTGTCAGTGAGAGCTCTGATCATGTACTCAAGCTGAGTATACTCAGGGATGATGTTAGGTTTAACACCCCCCTCAGCGATAATGCCATGGACTCGCCATGTTGGCTTCATCTGCTGTCGTAGCACGCTTATGTTGTTATAAGCCATCACAGCTGCATCAAGTGCGTTGATTCCCTCCCAAGGGAATGCCGCAGCATGGGCTGCATGACCTTTGTAGGTAATTTTGACCGTCTGACAAGCCAAAAAGTGAGGCTTCAGCACATCGTAAGGGCAAGGATGAACCATCATGCAGAAGTCAATGTCTTTGAAGCACCCATTGTTGATCATCAGAATCTTGCCACCCCCTCCTTCCTCCGCAGGAGTTCCCAGCAGTACTATTTTGACTTTTGGCTTCTTATTGATGGCATCTAAAGCTATCTTGAGGCCTGTAAATGCATACCACATTTGTTTAGAAATTGTAATTATTGCATTTGCAGGCCAAAATCTGGGACAAAGTGGTGCAAGATTATTTCAAAATAATTTCCACATCACGTTACCGTACTGCCAATTAGGTCAATTAATAAATATCCAAATTCTAACTTGGGGGGGGGGGGGGGAGGAATTAAACAAATTAAGAGAAATTGCATCGAGGGATGAATAAATAATGCCTTATGTTATTTTTCCTTAGCCTCTGCGTAATCTAAAGGGGCCATTATTCTAAATTCGAAGTGCTAGGTCTCACAGAATTATAAGGATTCTAAAAGTCAAGTAAGATACTTAATAGAGTATTTTATGGGGACCGAGTACGAGATTTATGATAAACCTACTAGATCAACAAAACAGAAGTGCACACTCGGGGTTTCGTCTGGTGGGTTTCTCACAACTCACTCTACTTGTCTCGCTCTATTTATGAGTCATTTATTTGTGTGTGAAGAATAGAATAAAGGAGATTCTATGTACATGTATGAGTAAGGTATTGTTTTATACGGAAATTATTCTGATCACGAAATCTTGATCTGTAACGTACGAACAGCAACCATGAACTTACCTAAAGCAGCAGCTACACCTGATTCAGCGATCAGATTGTGTCCACAGGCATGTCCTACCTCTGGTAAAGCGTCATATTCACTAATCAGACCAACTGTTAGACCTCCATCTTCACCGCATTCAGCACGAAACGCTGTATCCAGAGTGTAATGGGGCGTTACGTGGAAACCTCGCGCCGCCAAAAACTCCGTCAGTCGATCATGAGCGTGTGTTTCTTTGAAACAGAGTTCTGGATTTTTCCATATACTCTTGTTTAGATCATACAGCTCTGAAGAATAGACATCTATGGCTTCTTTGGCTTTTTGTTTCAGAATTTCGGCTTGATTACTCGTCATGTTTCACGCACGACCGAAAAATTGAAGAAAGGTAAGTCACGGTAGAGACCTCACGTGACTATATATACTTGGTGTAGCACTCACATAATGGTTTCGGTAGTGCTCGTACAATCAAAATTTAAACTTCAGTACAGTATTATAAATTTATATAGAGTTACCCTAAAATAAAAATGAAAGCTAACTGCAAGCAAAGTGGTAAGTAGTGCCTACACCAAGTAGTTACGATTTTTGACGAAGCAAACGTATTTAATTTTTTTGTAAAACGATGCGACAGGGAACGGTTTGCTTTATTAAATGTTTCTTTGAAAGTTGG
>JAHPZR010003763.1:7500-15000 GCA_019787425.1 Platygyra sinensis | reverse complement strand
GACTGTAGATGATTCATTAGTCAGTAAAATTATGCATGCTTGTGATTTTAAAATTTATCAGGCTAGTTTACACTTCAAGCCGGGGCGTAGCCAGGATTTTTCAAAGGGGGTCCACACTGAGTCATACAGAGGGTACTCACCAGATTGTTACCTGGATATTGTAGGTTGTTTGCATACAAAAAGGCTAAGAAAGGGGGGAACACAGGCACCCGAGGACCCCCCCTGGCTATGCCCTTGCTTCAAGTCCTACCAATATCAAACTAAGAATCCAACTACTCTTGCTCTTAATAGTACTCTACTCAATCTTACTACTCGTCATAGCCTTGTTTCTACATTGTACAGTACATTTTGCCCTCTAAACTACAGTACTGTTTCTTTGGAAGCAATCTTTGACAGTCTCCTGACTGTGGTGAGCTATTATTTTTGGTTCTGTTGAACAGTTTGGATACACTCTTCAATTAACCTAGTTATTTATTTATTTACTTATTTATTTATTTCACTATTTTTTTTTTGGGGGGGGGGGGGGAGGGGGGGATTAATCATAAGCTCAACTTTGCAATTCAATTGTTTTTGCTTGCAATATTAAAAAAATAAAAACAATTAAATTATATAAATAAAAAATAGGAACAGTATTCGGATTATAGAAAATGTTACCAATTTGCATTGTTACTTGTTACTTGTGTGAGTTTGTGAAGTCATTCCGCACTTTGTCAATCAGATCTTTACTGCAAAACACATCAATTGCTGTCATGACCATTGCTTTACTTGCGATCAAAGTTTTCTCATGTGCAAGTTCTGTAATTGCTGCTGTTGTGAATGCATGAGAATGATTGGGAGCTGTGGTGCCAATGGAATACATGGGATGTATTGATGGAACTACATGGGAAACATTTCCCATGTCAGTTGAAGCTGAGAAGGATGCTTCAGGAGGAAATGTTACCCCAAGAGTTTCTGCATTTGCTTGGTAGAGTTGAACAAGGGTGTTGTTGGAGTCTAAATGTGAATATTTAGTGGAAGCCATCCACTCTATGGCGACTTTGCACCCTGAATATGGAAAAAAAAGAAAGCACTTCTTATTATATCAGGAAGCAAACTACAGGCATACTCCTAATATGGGGTGGCCATCCTCAAGTATTAAATAGTATTAAACAGTATTCCTTGATGCTGCTATACATGGTAGTTAGGTAGACATGATGCCAACAAAACATTCCATATATCTAATTACAATTTTATAATCCATCAAGTATTTTTTTTGCTCACACATGTTCTAAATACATGTACATTATGTGACTGAATATATCTCAGCTACTGTAAAACTGGGGACTTTTCATGAGGTATTCCTCAATATTTGAAAGATTCCATGTGTTGGAAAAATATTTGAAGAATATATAATAAACAAAAACATGAAAAGAGTATATCTTTGTCCTTGTACAGCTGTACATAAATTATATCTGTTCCTCAGGACTCACATTTTTCCTTGAAAAATTGTTCACTTCTAAGTTAGCACGGCCAGCATCCTGGACAATTACATATTTTGTGCCAAATGGAGGCTATATTGTTAATAATTAATTTGTAATTATAATAATTTGTAATTTACTACTATGCATGTCATTACAGCATACATATACAGTATAATGACAATTGCTTTTGTTGGAGGTGTACATGTTAACTGTACAAGCTGGTATACATGTAAAAAAGAGGCACGAAAGGAACAACCCTTCAACTAGCAAACTTGATTGACTTTATCACTTGTAAGGATTTTAACTCCCGACAAATTACGTCTTTTGGGCTGATTAAATTATAGTCTTGATTACCAACCGCTGTTCGGGAAATGAGCCCGCACTCCTCCCCCGGACGCACAGCCAGACTCGCGAGTATTCTTTCGTTAGTCTTAACCAATCAGATAACCGCCTGCATATTTTTGTCGGGCATAAATTATCTTGCCAGTTTGGATTGTGATCTGTGATGGCAGACGATACTTGATAAATGGCACACAAGGAAACTTCAGAGACAATTAAAAATTTGAATCTTTAAGGGTTCTGGAACGTCGTATAACGAAGTTGTCAACAAAGAGTCAGATCAAGCTAAACATTGAGCTCAAGAGACAAAACAGCCAGGGAAATAGAAGTATTACGTTTTATAAGGATAGTGACACCAGTCTCTGGTGAAGCCAGGCATAATTATTTTTTAAATGAGCTAAATCGTGGGTAAAGCAAACCCACTAGCAAAACATATGTGAGAAATTGCAGGGTAATTCAACTTAACAGCAGAAACCATGCAGACTAACATGTCACCTTTAACAGATCTTAATTGACTGCTCTGCTCAAAAAACGAACTCTTCCATAGAATACAGCATTCATGCATACAGTGCTCTTTCACAACAATAATGTGAAACAAAGTGGGTTGGAAAAGCACAATTTTAAAGAAATAGAACAGCAAATGTACAAATGTTTAGAGCTGTAGGCTGTAGTCAGATAACATTTCCTGGGACCAGGAGCACCGCATGAATTAAATTATGAATTGACGTCACAGATATGGTTTGCCACTCACGCGTCCAGCCGTTCTTCTCGGGGAGGGTAGACCAGACATGAGAGAGTGGTGGAAATTAAGCCTAATTAAATTAATTTCCAGGTAATTTGTAAAGAATACTATTGGTTATAGTATACAGATAAAAAATAATACACTACTTACCAGTGGCCGAGGCTGCAGCTTCAAAACATTTTGAGACCTTCTCCTTCAACACTTCAAGTTCCTGGTTGGTCACTGTCCTGACGGTACATTTAAGCTGAGCACGGTCAGGAATGATGTTAGTTTTAACACCCCCCTCAGTGATAATGGTATGGACTCGCCATGTTGGCTTCATCTGCTGTCGTAAAACACTTATGTTGTTGTAAGCCATGACTGCTGCATCAAGTGCATTGATTCCTTCCCAAGGAAACGCTGCAGCATGGGCTGCATGACCTTTGTAAGTAACCACCACACTCTCACGAGCTAAAATAACTGGCTTAAGTACATCTGCAGGGCAAGGGTGAACCATCATGCAGAAGTCAATGTCTTTGAAGCACCCACTGTCGATCATCAGAATCTTGCCTCCTCGTTCTTCCTCGGCAGGAGTCCCAAGAAGAACTATTTTGACTTTTGGTCTCTGATTGACTGAATCTAATGCAATCTTGAGACCTGAACATACAGAGAAATTAAAAGTCTTTCACAAGTCTTTAATTAAACATTATAATGGCACAAAGCAAGTTCTTATCTAAAAGCACTGATAAAGTGGCTGGCTTCCCATATGGTAACTTTTTAATGGTTAATCAAAAGAGTAATTAACTTGCTTTATAACTATCCAATAACTAAATACATCTCAGGGCTAGGCTGGAAGTCTTTAGATCCAGGGGAGGGGGGGGAGGGTGGGGAGGGCCCCTATAAAAAGGACTAGGGGACTAATGTGTCAAATTTTGAAAAGAACATCTGAGAGTTACCAGCACAAGGTTTTCCTCAAGAATGACTTATGTTCTGCCCAAAACAAGAACAAACTATGGAATTTTTTAACATTAGAGATCAAGGTGCTAAGATCTGGATTGCTATCAGTGTTAGCATCAAGCTTCTATCACTTAAACAAATTATTTAAGAAAATGCTAAGATCAAGCATTATTGCAAGTTACTAACTAAATTAACTGTAAAATACATTTCCTTTCTTCCTCTAGTTAATCTGATTACATACTTTATTTTCCTGCTCATTTTCCCTAAATTTTATTTTTAGTTTAAAACTACCTTTTGTCTGTGTGTTTGTGTGTTGTTGTATTTGTTACCTTAATTAAGTGTTTAAGTACCTGACACCATTAAAAATTACTGTATTTAAAATGCTAAGGATGGCTGCCAAATTTTGCTAGCCTGGTGGTTATTTTGGGCAGCCATGCACTTTATCCTATTTGTCTTATATTATTCTTTGTAAATGTAAATTTAATTCAGGGTGCAAATAAAACTGTTGTTGTTGTTGTTACCATGATCCTCTTTCTGGGCGTGGCATAAAATTTTTTCACTCCTACTATAAGAGGTACCAGTTCTAAAACAACACATCTCCTGTCATACTTTTATGGCTCAAGACACTACCACCGTTTTCGTTAATACGCGACTTTGGAAAACAAAACATACGCGGAAACGTTTCCAAAATTTCCGTCAATCATACATGTTATCGAAAGATCGGATCAAAATCCACCAATCACAGCCCGCTAGCATGACGTAAAGAAGGTCTGAAGGTCACACTAGTGGCTGTGATTGGTGGATTTCGATCCGATCTGTCGATAACACGCAAGACTGACGGAAATTATGGAAACGTTTCGGCGGGTGCTTTGTTTTCCAAAGTCGCGTATCAACGAAAACAGTGGTAAAATGTACCACAAAAGCTCCCACTGTCAGGACCTTTTGAGAATGAACACCCTAACAGGTTCAGTGTACCAAACCACATTTTTGAACCCCTAAAATTTACGTTGAGCACCATGTCCTTTTTATATGGGAGTCCCCCCTGGGCCTTAGATGTCCCATCAGGTTTGATCGACTCTTTAAATCTCACCCCTGAGAATCAGAAAAAGTTGGCGCCTTTGCCTACGTACACATGACTACGTTTCTATACCTGTCAACTCTCACGCACTATGTGTGAGTCACACACCTGAGGATCTAAAATTGTGATCTCACGCATTCAGACCAATTTCTCACACCTAAATTATTGACAATAGTGAGTGCGATTCCTTAAAAATAGGTCCGCCGTGCGGACATGTGTGGCTTACGAGTTACCCTGGTCCCAGAGGTTTTTCTTGCCTCTTCGCAGCTCTGGTTCTCTCATCTCATGCAGAGAAAAATCAAGAAAAACCTCTGGGATCGGGGTACTTATGAGTCGATTTTCTACATATAATTGCATTGGAATCCTGTAGATTTTCCTGTATGTAGATTCGGTTACAAAAAATTGATTCACGTACACAATTAGTAGATGTTTGAATTTTAAAGGAAATTGTTGGGGAGGCCTGACAAATTGCAGGGGAGTGATCTGTGATGGACTAGCATCCCGTCCACGGGGGGTAGAAATATTTCTAGCCACTTCATGCTACAGAAACGGGGATAACCTCAGGCTGCTATGAGCCAGTCGGCTCCAAGGCTTCACTTTTTAGATAATAGGAGGGCAGGACAGATCTCTATTGTCAGAATCTATATCCTCCTTGGAGCAAATTTCACGATTTAGAATACTCCAAATCAGAACAGGACCCAGTTGGTCAAAAAAAAAAAGAAAAAATGCTAGTTGTTCAAATGATAAATCACTAACTAATGGAGAGGTGTTGGCAAAACAAACCAGGTTTTCTAATGGATGGGCGCGCGGCCGTATCCTTTCTTGAGTAGTGGTTGGTGATCGCACTTCTTTCATTTTAAGTGCTATCTTTTAGGGTTCTAATGAAGCTCAAGAGACTTCCATATTATTCTCCCTTAGGAAGTAAATTTACATCTTCTGATGAGTACTGCTTGCCTTTTCATATGGGTGTCCCCGACTCTGCCGGGTTCCTAAATGTGTAACACGAAGTGGAGGAGTGAAGGGGCGATACAACTAAGATCAAAGTGGCTGTTAGCCACTAAACTTGGAAAATAATTAATTATGAAAGGGTGTTATGAGGAATTGCTCGTTAACGAAGTACTTGTGATGTGAGTGCAGTCTAGGTTTCGAACAAGCACATAAAACCTTTATCCATTCAGGGTTGTGTTGTCATTTGTAAAAATAGAAAAAAAAGTTCAAGGTTAACAAACTGTTTGTTACTGAGGCTTACACGTTTTCATTACATGTATTTGTGCATGTTTTCTCTGTGCTGCAGTCAAAAACGGCAAGATAATTTTTTTTGTCATAACTGAGGTTTAACACTTTCAAATACTTGTAAGTAATGCACAAGTTGATACATGCTGGATAGTCACGCGAGAGGTTAAGAGTTCAAATCCCATTTGTGCATGCTTTTCATTTTGTTTTATTTCGTTTTCTTCTCACTGCTTTCTCTTTTTCTGCCAAAAAAAAAAACATTTACGGAAGGGCAGTGTTTGTGTCTCTGTTTCTTGGATAAAAAGAAAATCCTGTGGAGCGTTTTTAAAATCATTCTTTTATATGGATTGTTTTTAACCCGTGCGCGACATAGCACGGCATGAAATAATTGAGGTATTACTTATCTAAAAGAATGCTATACGTCAGCATTTAAAAGTCATTACATTACTGAAAATAAATGTTTTACCTTCAATATTTTATATTTATACTAAACCTTTTTTCCTTCCGCTGCGTGAAATAATATCATTTCAGAATTGTAAACTCTTCCAGGAAACTTGCATCAGTGCGGATAAAGTGAAACGTGATGACTAATTAAAACAACGTACACAAACTTCAAAACAGGAGAAACAACAAACAGTACTGTCATTGTTTCTCCTTGAAATAAACACCTTGTTATCTTTAAGGACACTGTTTCTCACTGCTGAGTACTTCACCGGAAATTAATTGTCGTTTTTATTAAAGGTAAGCTGTTATCAATTTTTTTTGGAGCAGTTCCTGTTTGCACAAGTTTATCTGATACCAAACCCTTGACCTATATTGACCTACACTTGTATGTACAAACCATGTGTTCTTATAGACTGCGAGCAGTCTCTTTCTTTTCCTAGCCCGCTAGAAACTACTGAGTTCTTTTCTTGGTGCGCTAGAAATTACTGGAACATGCGATCGATCCCCATTCCCTCCTTGCTTCTTTTCCTAGTTTGCATAAAGGATTTCAGGAACAAAAACCGACTACTCGTAGTCAAATGTTCTTATTATGAGTCAGCGCAAATTTATGTGATACTGGAAAAAGTGAAAACCAAAGCATTACAACCCGTACCAAGGATTCAACCAGTGTAAGAGCGTAAACGCACTTGCACAATCTGCTCTTATAACACAAGCTGGGTCTGTGTCTGTTGGCTTGTGCCAGGAGAACTAACTCGTGATACGATCACCTGAAAAAAATTACTTGAACCCAAGCTTACAACCAAGACTACTAGTTCGCCGCAGATACTAGACCACGTGACAGGCGCTCGACTCTCGTAGACAAAGAAATAAATAAATAAATAAATAAATAAATAAAGGTGATACCAGGTGATACCATAATGTGGCTTTACACTTCGTGTAAGCCACACAAAAACCATCAAATAAAAATTCAATTTGTTTTTGACATTCAAGAAGTCGTCAGAACATCTTCAGAACTCTTAAGGACGTTCGCGCTAATTGTTTCTGCGTATCCCTACTGCGCACGCAAATTCACATGCCATGTCATGCATGAGCGCGCGCGCTAAGTCATAAAATAAACAAATGATAGGGCAGATGGCCATTGCTAGAGCTTTGCCTGGATTTAACGATCTTGGACGTACGGTGACCCCAATTTTTCTTTCGATAGATCATTTTCTCTACTGATTGTCTACGTTTAGTGAAAAAATGAAGAAAATCTATCGACTACAAGT
>JAHPZR010003763.1:0-2500 GCA_019787425.1 Platygyra sinensis | reverse complement strand
TAATTATTTCGCAAGTTCTCCACTTGAGGTATTTCAACATGAAACCTAGTTGGTGAAGTCGCCTAGCTGCAGACTGCTTTAGACCCGAATTCAGACGACACGGTCGACTTTTCAAGCGCATCTTCGCACCAAAATGTATTCTCTGATGTTGTCCATTTTCTCTGTTTTGCTGGTCCCTACGGTGAGTTACAACCATATAGATAACAGGACACGTGTCTTAGTAATCTGCAACAATACAGTAGTGACTGAACGCTTGGCGATTGAGAAAAACCTGAGCTAAAAGTTCCTAGAAGTATGTTTGTTTACTATGAAGCATTAACAGATACACAGGAAGGAAATCAGGAAACTCGAAGTCATTCATCCATGTTTATTCACAGCCTTTTCGAGGCAATGAGTGGCATCCGCTGCTCTCTCGGATCCGGTTTTGGAGTCTATCGCTATTTTGAAAAAGGAAAATTGTTTAGCTAATCGTGATGCGGTGAGAACTTAACAAGCTCTTATGACTCAAACGGCTCGCGCAATGTTCGACACTGTAAGCAGTTCCTGCTGTTTAGTGCAGTTATTTGGATGGGGAGTGAAAGAAGATCCGCCTCAGCCAGTTGCCTAGCGCGAATTGGTACAGAATCTGAGCGGATGGTCATCACTAAAACGATATTCAAGGGACTCAGTCACTGAAGAACCGTCAGTCAGTAGTTACCTTCAGCTACTGAGCAGATTAATCACTACTGTTTACAAAGAATTGATAAGTTACAGTAGTGAAAGATGAGTCAAGACTTCTACCGTCAATGGTTACAGTAAGAACATTGTGGAGTTTGCAGTAACCATAACAGGTTGCAACGAAGCTCTTGAGAAATGAACCAGTTAACGCAATTCCTGTTTAGCTATTGTTTTTCGAGCGTCACTAAAAGTTGCAGTGACATTGTCCGCGTAATGACATCAAGGCAGAGCTTCCTTTGCCCATGAAAGTAAACCTCTTACATGTACTAGTGTGTTTTTCCGAGGGTAAGAGGTTAAACACACGCTGAGTGGGTCTCACACGCAATGCTAATCCTGAATCAACGGATTTGTGACAGGATTACTTCCTTTCGCTTCTCATTGGTGGTTACAGTGCGGACAAGTGTTATCCGTGTCACTGTGGGATTAGGGCGTATATTTGCGCATGGATTCTTGTCTTCAATCTGCACAATATTTTACTTTTTTAAGATTTAAGGAGTGGGGGGAAGAGGACAACCCGTTGAAAGTTCATGTGTATTTCGATCTTTTTCTTTTAGTTACTAAAAAAAGTTGAATGGATTGAGAAACAGGAAGTGGATCTATTACGTTGTATGTGTGGCGATGATGGGTGCGGGCACTAGATGTATCGTCTTTAACAGACTGTTCATTTTTTCGTATTTTAATCCTGCGTTTAGTTAACCTTGAGCTTAAAAAAGAACAATTATTTTTCTATGAAACTTAGTCGCCACAAAATGCGATGATCTGACATGTAGGTGTTTGTTTAGCAAGGACGATAACAATTTTGTTGACAGTAAGTGACTTAAGAACAAACAGGTGTAAAACTTAAAGAAGCTATTTATTTTGTCGCTTGAAAGAGAACGCAGTTTGTATATCACTAGGTTCCGTAAAATGACGATCCTCTAGGAAAGGATCAAGTTTTCCAGAAAGCGAGCAACCATCACAATTAATGAAATATGATATGTTATTGGCAACGGCGCAATATATTTTCCACAATAGTGCACGAAATGATGAAATCTTGCATCATAAAATAAGCTCTGGATTTTTGCTATGCTCTCCACATGCTGAGTTTTTTATGTGTCTTGTTTCTCCTGATCTCTTGCCAGGTCATAGTCGGTGGTCCAGGTGGTCACGTGTCTCTCCTATTTCGCGCCTTTTCAAACCCAAGTAACCTGCTACTGAGCGGTGACTGCTGCGATCCAGCATGCGCGGTCTGCAACTATTACTTCTTGTTTTGTATCCGCAATGAACCGAGTTCCGCCAGCTGCTTGGTATCGGGTAAAAGCAAGACATATCACAATTACAAGCACTTGGTGTTCACCTATGGCGATTCTCTTGGAAACGGCTGGCAAAATCCTATTGAAGGAAGTTTTAGCTCTTGGAAGGTAAGGTCATTTCCTTTTTCTTGTTTCTTGTATTGACAACATGTGATACCCGTAGTAGAAGCTACCCCCGAACCCCTAAGTATTTTATGGGGGAACGCTTTGTCAGCAATTTGCTCATTGAGGGTTGCCACCTTAAAAAGATCACATTTTGATACCTGGCGGTGATTGCACTAGTGGCGTTACACTCTAAGTAAGTATAAAGTACCGGTCAATTCCAAAACCGCCCATGCCCCCCCCCCCCGGCCAAACTCCGGGGTATTTGACTTTTTTGAAAAATTTTGGTCGGAGTCCCCGCTATGTTGCCAGTTTAGACGGTCAAATGCCCCACCCGTTAGAGCTTCAAAGACAGTCAAATCCCGCCACCCTCCAGGCATGTTAAAGCA
>JAHPZR010003762.1:72500-78092 GCA_019787425.1 Platygyra sinensis | reverse complement strand
GGCAGGAAAAACCTTTATCAGTCGGGGCGAATGAGGAGGTCAGCTAGGTGGCATGATTCTAAGGCATTGCAAATACAAAAAAGCTAATCAAGTCTCGATGTCAAGTCTCGATATCAAGTTTTTGAAGAATAGCAAAGAGCAAAAAGCAAATGTAAGCATTCACAGACATTAACTCATAAGGTTATGATCAGTATATGAATCCTTCCACAAAGAGCACTTTGCTTTTCTCAGTAACAAAACACATAAACAAAACTGAAAATAAAGCAGCAAAAGAAGTATTGAGATCTTCAGGAGTGGATTATTTATCTTGATGTGAAGTAATCCCATCACATATACCTACCTAACTTTTAATTTTAATGCATAAATGAATTTTTTTCCTTCAGTCTAGGAATAAGAAAATAAAAAAAATATTCTCTAAATAATAAAAAAATTATTGCACAGCAGCTGCTTTTGTGCATAGTTAATTTATTAGAATCTTACTCAAGAAGACAATAGTGTCTGCAGTGTTGATGGTAAATAGCTAATATGTTGCTCATAAAATATGAAAAGATGTACATTTATAATATTGTTCCAATAATATCACAATTGAATGCAGGCTTTGTAGCTAGTGGCATGTTCCCAAATAATGTAATGATGGTATTTACTAGGAAGGATGGTTGTTTTCTTTTACTATTGCAGCCAAAAACCTGGAAACCCTGAGTCAATCAGTTGAGGTGGCCTTCAAAAAGTATACAGAAGAGGACAAAAGTTTGTGCCAAAAATTACAAGAGAACAGAACAGAGCAACAGGAGCTACAGCAGCGTTTGAATGTACTTAAGGAACATGAACAGAACTTGGAAGAAGAAAGACAAAAGCGAAAAGAAATCCAAGAAAAAGCTGACCAGGTGAGATATAGATCAAGGTGTATGAAACAAATGCAGGTTGCATTATGTGGAACTGATATTAATTTTATTAGCTGTTGGTTTTCCAAAACCAGAAAACAATCCACGCTATGGAAATTGTTTTGTCAGGAATAGGAAAATATTATAAAAATGACCAGCTAGCAAATTCAACATTAAATTGTTGGATTTCTCTAGATCTGTAACTTTCCAAGATAATTGTTGCATTATTTGTCCAACTTTGAAAGTCCTGGAATTTTTTTAAGATACAGAAAACACCCCATGTTATGATGTGTTTTCTGCAGGGTTATGGAACAATCTCATCAGCAAAGTCAATGTTGATCTGAACATAGATAATTTGGTTTTATCAACTGGGTTGATGATATGAGTTGGCCACTGTAGCTTTCGAATCTTGTTACGGTGGCCAAATGTGGTAATGCTCCCCACCGACGCAGCACCACAGTTTTGTTTAACTCCCTTTATTCAATTGATGATCGTAAAGTGCCTATGACAGATATTTTTTTATTTTCTTGTTAGATTCTACATTAGATTCTGATGTGAAAAGCGAAAAAAATTTCCTTGTAGCGATTTTCCTTCACCTCGCTTTATCCGTTTGAAAACGTGAAATTTCACTTCCGGTTGGGTCAAAAACCGCGTCAAGTGGGAAACTGGGGATAGTTGTCTTGTGACGTGTCACCGGGAACACATTAGGGAGCTTAAGCAAGCGCGTTTTTGAGACGCGGACGGCAACCGGAAGAGAACATTTCTCGTGCTAGGCCCGTCTTGTCTCCCAGATTTTTATATTACTCATCTCTAATGGATAAAAGATACTTAGCAATGTGAGTGTGGTTGTGTGAGGGCAAGTTAAAAGTGGAAATAGCTCACTTCCTGTTGCCGTCCGCGTCTCAAAAACGTGCGTGCTTAAGCTCCCTATTGACAACCAAAACGATAGAGAAGTGAGAGATTGTCGGGACGATACTCGTCAACAACCGGGAAATCCCAGTCTATTTCTTCGTCAAAGCTCGCTAAGCGTAAATAATAAGATATCAAGCTACCAGGCAGCTGTTGAATTTGACTCTAATCAGGAGAGGAGCGATTCTGACTTATCGGAGTCGATACTCGTCAGCAACCGGGAAATCCCAGTCTATTTCCTCGATTTACCGAGGAATCAAATGCATTCGACTCAAAACCAGAAGGTCCTTACATGGATGAGCCATTCGCAGACGACAATTGGATCGCCGAATACGACAGAGAAGTATAGGAGGCCGAACAGAGGAACCAGGCGTTACAAAACAGATTCGATAATATCCAAGGTCTGGACGCTTGGTAAGCAACATAAGAATTTATCTCACAGCTATTGTATAGCTTCGATCGACTGATCGACGTTCAGAATCGATAATTCCTCTTGAGACAACTGTTTTTATATTTTTATACAGGTGTAGATGAGGTAACTGTTCGCTGGAGCGCTTGCAAAATGCTGGAGAGTGCTTTTGCTGCCAAGAAAGAGAGAAATGCGTAGAATCTCTTTCAAGTGATGGCGTTTCCCGGGAAGTCGAGACAACTCTACTATGCGTGACAATGCATCCCGGTTTCAACGCCGTTTGTCTGAACTACTGGTCACTGCGCTCGGCTGCAGCAAAATATGAAATGAGCGATAGACGGAAATATTGCCAGACTGGATCAAAACAAACGTAAGTATTTTTTTTTCTGCCGAAGTAAGTTCCATTTTGTGAAGGTCTGCATCATGACAGCATGACAGCATGGCATCCGGTGTCTCGCTCGCTATTATATTTATGCAACTATGAGCTATCTTTAGGAATTTTTTATTTTATTGATTTCCTTCGATGCTTGTTGTTGCTGCGTATTTCCTTAAAATGATATTTTTAAAATCTATAGTCATCTAAGGCAAAATCCTCCTCAAAAAAATCCTAATGTTATTTATTCGTTTTTTGAAGGTTTTTGCCTGGAGTTAGCCTACAGGGAGGTCACACAACTGGTCCATGGATTTTTGGGAGGAAAAAAAATTCCGTTACCTGCATGTACATAGAATAAAATCATGACAGCAGTGGAATATGCAGCTGAGGATGACAATTTTATAGGCTTTGAGGACACTGAATAATAGTTAAGCTTACAAATGACACAAACACTTGACAATTGTTTCCAAAGTGAATACATTCTTATATTTAATTTATAATTTCATTTTAAAAAAATTCAAAGAACTTGTATGTTCTTATGTGCACAGCTGAATCCTGCCTCTATCAAATACCCAAGTGGGTAAAAGGGTTTTATTATACATTGTGATAAAAGAACATTGTACCTACAGAATTTATGGAGTGAACAGGTTTATTGAGCCGATTAGTATTAGCCCCTTATTACCTCACTAAAGGTACATTCAAGGAAACATCTTCCCATTTTTTTTTTTTATTTAAACATATTTTCTATTGTTTGCCCCAAAAGCGCCTAGGCTTATCAAGGGGGCTTACAATAATACAATAATCAGGCTAAAAAATACAGACAGACACAAACAGCACACAAAGATTCATCCCCTTCACTTTCAAGAACAATTTGACATAAAAATATATAAAATGTGAAAGAGAAATTCAGGGTATGATTCATTCCCATTCACTTTCAAGAACAATTTGACATAAAAATATATAAAATGTGAAAGAGAAATTCAGGGTATGCAAGACCCCTCCCTACATGTACATAATAAAAAGAAATTACACTACAAAATGTTAATTGCACTGTTCTTAGTTGGAAAATACTTGTTTCAGTTGTAGCCAATCATCTTCGCTGTAGTAGCTAGCCATAAAACCAGCTTTAAAGATGGAAAAAAGTATTGTGACTGGGAAGGTAGAGTACTCATTGTAAATGTAGTTTCATTTTTCTACAAACAGTGCAGTAAAGGTTTTTTAATACTGTTATCTAAATAAAATGACAAATGAAACAGTCCACAAGGTTTTCTCATCCCGATCCCAGTTCCAGATCTAGTGCACTATCTTTCCTGGTTCTCAGTTTGGGCAGTCTGCAGACAGTACAATTTCTGGGTCTGCTTGATCTGCTGGAAGACTGTGCAGCTGTAGATGTTTCTTGTGCAAGAACTTCCAACACTGCAAAAACACAAATAATAGTAATGATGATAATGATAAATAAATAATAAAACTAATTTCGATAATCACAAGTTAGGGGTTGACGATGGTAGTTTATGTGATTAAATGATGTAATGAATAATCTTCACTGAGAGCTTCTTCCATGGCAGTGAAGGTTGTTCAAGGGCTTGGGATTAGGGCATTGACCACTGCCATTTTTTGTCTGACATCCCTTCTTTCCAATGCTGCTTTTCTTTCTTCCTTCTCTAACATTAGGGGTTTTATTTTTGGAGGGGGATTTCTGAAATGTTGAGATAAAAATTGCAATGGCAATTATTTCTCATATAGCTTTAGATTAATATAGATTTTAATAACACCATTTAATAATACCATTTTAAGGAACATGCAAGAACAAGAAGCATTTAAGTAAATTAATAAAACCAACAATTCCTAAAGATAGCTCATAGTTGCATAAATATAATAGCGAGCGAGACACCGGATGTCATGCTGTCATGATGCAGACCTTCACAAAGTGGAACTTACTTCTGCAAAAAAAAAAAATACTTACGTTTGTTTTGATCCAGTCTGGTGATATTTCCGTCCATCGCTCATTTCATATTTTGCTGCAGCCGAGCGCAGTGACCAGTAGTTCAGACAAACGGCGTTGAAACCGGGATGCATTGTCACGCATAGTAGAGTTGTCTCGACTTCCCGGGAAACGCCATCACTTGAAAGAGATTCTACGCATTTCTCTCTTTCTTGGCAGCAAAAGCACTCTCCAGCATTTTGCAAGCGCTCCAGCGAACAGTTACCTCATCTACACCTGTATAAAAATATAAAAACAGTTGTCTCAAGAGGAATTATCGATTCTGAACGTCGATCAGTCGATCGAAGCTATACAATAGCTGTGAGATAAATTCTTATGTTGCTTACCAAGCGTCCAGACCTTGGATATTATCGAATCTGTTTTGTAACGCCTGGTTCCTCTGTTCGGCCTCCTATACTTCTCTGCCGTATTCGGCGATCCAATTGTCGTCTGCGAATGGCTCATCCATGTAAGGACCTTCTGGTTTTGAGTCGAATGCATTTGATTCCTCGGTAAATCGAGGAAATAGACTGGGATTTCCCGGTTGCTGACGAGTATCGTCTCCGATAAGTCAGAATCGCTCCTCTCCTGATTGGAGTCAAATTCAACAGCTGCCTGGTAGCTTGACATCTTATTATTTACGCTTAGCGAGCTTTGACGAAGAAATAGACTGGGATTTCCCGGTTGTTGACGAGTATCGTCCCGACAATCTCTCACTTCTCTTTCGTTTTGGTTGTCAATGTGTTCCCGGTGACACGTCACAAGACAACTATCCCCAGTTTCCCACTTGACGCGGTTTTTGACCCAACCGGAAGTGAAATTTCACGTTTTCAAACGGATAAAGCGAGGTGAAGGAAAATCGCTACAAGGAAAATTTTTTCGCTTTTCACATCAGAATCTAATGTAGAATCTAACAAGAAAATAAAAAAATATCTGTCATAGGCACTTTAACAATCCTGAAACCTTTGAAAACTAAATGTGTAGTCAGATGCTTGTAATTTACATGCCATAATTTTGGAAGGTATAATATTTTATTGAA
>JAHPZR010003762.1:50000-65000 GCA_019787425.1 Platygyra sinensis | reverse complement strand
GATGGCCACAGTATCCAGCATTTCTATAGGAGGAGAACACGTCATGTCGTGGGTCACTAACTTTAGGACGAACAAAACTCACTAACTCCCTAGGGAAACAAGACCATGAACTTTCGACTCCCATGTGATCAGGTCGTGCTCCTTGAAACCGCAGCAAATTTGTTAGCCAGCCAGTGTAAAGCAAACGATTTCTTCACAGTTTTTTCTAGTTTTGAATTGGGGGGTACAACAACGACTGGTCCCGCGGGAAACATTGAGTTTTGTTCCCCTCGACCTCAATGTTTCCCTAGGCTTCGCCTTGGGAACCATAGACCCTTTGCATAAATGGCGCCTAAATTTGAATAACAATACTGGTACATCCTTGGCCTCACATTCACGTGAAAATTCTTTTGTCTTGAAACATGAATGCGAGGCTAAGGATGTACCAAGTATTGATATTCAAATTTAGGTGCCATTTATGTAAACGAACCATTGAGAGTCTCAGGGAAACAAAACTCACTGTTTCCCTTGGGCCAGGCATTGAGTGCTTATTATCACACCACTGTAGATCAGAGCAGAGCTGTGTAAAGAAAGTGCAACATCCATGTTATGACAACAATTATTTGATGGCTTCTGTGAGCCAGCTTGTACCTCTAAATTCGCCCATGACATGCAGAGCAGCTTGACATCTGTCATGTAGCTCCTGGATTTGTTGGCGCCACTTCTCCAACTCTTGTCTAGCTTTTTCTGCTGTCTGATTACAAACATGTAAATAGTTTAAGTATTTATTTGTTGTGTTTATATTGAATTTAAGGCCAAACCTTTCCTCAAGTAAAATCAGTTATGAATTCAAATATACCTCCAGCGGTGATAGTCATCAGTAAATATTCTCACTTAGAAGCCGGCCATTTCAATAAAATATTATACCTTCCAAAATTATGGCATGTAAATTACAAGCATCTGACTACACATTTAGTTTTCAAAGGTTTCAGGATTGTTAAAGTGCCTATGACAGATATTTTTTTATTTTCTTGTTAGATTCTACATTAGATTCTGATGTGAAAAGCGAAAAAATTTTCCTTGTAGCGATTTTCCTTCACCTCGCTTTATCCGTTTGAAAACGTGAAATTTCACTTCCGGTTGGGTCAAAAACCGCGTCAAGTGGGAAACTGGGGATAGTTGTCTTGTGACGTGTCACCGGGAACACATTGACAACCAAAACGAAAGAGAAGTGAGAGATTGTCGGGACGATACTCGTCAACAACCGGGAAATCCCAGTCTATTTCTTCGTCAAAGCTCGCTAAGCGTAAATAATAAGATGTCAAGCTACCAGGCAGCTGTTGAATTTGACTCCAATCAGGAGAGGAGCGATTCTGACTTATCGGAGACGATACTCGTCAGCAACCGGGAAATCCCAGTCTATTTCCTCGATTTACCGAGGAATCAAATGCATTCGACTCAAAACCAGAAGGTCCTTACATGGATGAGCCATTCGCAGACGACAATTGGATCGCCGAATACGGCAGAGAAGTATAGGAGGCCGAACAGAGGAACCAGGCGTTACAAAACAGATTCGATAATATCCAAGGTCTGGACGCTTGGTAAGCAACATAAGAATTTATCTCACAGCTATTGTATAGCTTCGATCGACTGATCGACGTTCAGAATCGATAATTCCTCTTGAGACAACTGTTTTTATATTTTTATACAGGTGTAGATGAGGTAACTGTTCGCTGGAGCGCTTGCAAAATGCTGGAGAGTGCTTTTGCTGCCAAGAAAGAGAGAAATGCGTAGAATCTCTTTCAAGTGATGGCGTTTCCCGGGAAGTCGAGACAACTCTACTATGCGTGACAATGCATCCCGGTTTCAACGCCGTTTGTCTGAACTACTGGTCACTGCGCTCGGCTGCAGCAAAATATGAAATGAGCGATGGACGGAAATATCACCAGACTGGATCAAAACAAACGTAAGTATTTTTTTTTTTGCAGAAGTAAGTTCCACTTTGTGAAGGTCTGCATCATGACAGCATGACATCCGGTGTCTCGCTCGCTATTATATTTATGCAACTATGAGCTATCTTTAGGAATTGTTGGTTTTATTAATTTACTTAAATGCTTCTTGTTCTTGCATGTTCCTTAAAATGGTATTATTAAATGGTGTTATTAAAATCTATATTAATCTAAAGCTATATGAGAAATAATTGCCATTGCAATTTTTATCTCAACATTTCAGAAATCCCCCTCCAAAAATAAAACCCCTAATGTTAGAGAAGGAAGAAAGAAAAGCAGCATTGGAAAGAAGGGATGTCAGACAAAAAATGGCAGTGGTCAATGCCCTAATCCCAAGCCCTTGAACAACCTTCACTGCCATGGAAGAAGCTCTCAGTGAAGATTATTCATTACATCATTTAATCACATAAACTACCATCGTCAACCCCTAACTTGTGATTATCGAAATTAGTTTTATTATTTATTTATCATTATCATCATTACTATTATTTGTGTTTTTGCAGTGTTGGAAGTTCTTGCACAAGAAACATCTACAGCTGCACAGTCTTCCAGCAGATCAAGCAGACCCAGAAATTGTACTGTCTGCAGACTGCCCAAACTGAGAACCAGGAAAGATAGTGCACTAGATCTGGAACTGGGATCGGGATGAGAAAACCTTGTGGACTGTTTCATTTGTCATTTTATTTAGATAACAGTATTAAAAAACCTTTACTGCACTGTTTGTAGAAAAATGAAACTACATTTACAATGAGTACTCTACCTTCCCAGTCACAATACTTTTTTCCATCTTTAAAGCTGGTTTTATGGCTAGCTACTACAGCGAAGATGATTGGCTACAACTGAAACAAGTATTTTCCAACTAAGAACAGTGCAATTAACATTTTGTAGTGTAATTTCTTTTTATTATGTACATGTAGGGAGGGGTCTTGCATACCCTGAATTTCTCTTTCACATTTTATATATTTTTATGTCAAATTGTTCTTGAAAGTGAATGGGAATGAATCATACCCTGAATTTCTCTTTCACATTTTATATATTTTTATGTCAAATTGTTCTTGAAAGTGAAGGGGATGAATCTTTGTGTGCTGTTTGTGTCTGTCTGTATTTTTTAGCCTGATTATTGTATTATTGTAAGCCCCCTTGATAAGCCTAGGCGCTTTTGGGGCAAACAATAGAAAATATGTTTAAATAAAAAAAAAAAATGGGAAGATGTTTCCTTGAATGTACCTTTAGTGAGGTAATAAGGGGCTAATACTAATCGGCTCAATAAACCTGTTCACTCCATAAATTCTGTAGGTACAATGTTCTTTTATCACAATGTATAATAAAACCCTTTTACCCACTTGGGTATTTGATAGAGGCAGGATTCAGCTGTGCACATAAGAACATACAAGTTCTTTGAATTTTTTTAAAATGAAATTATAAATTAAATATAAGAATGTATTCACTTTGGAAACAATTGTCAAGTGTTTGTGTCATTTGTAAGCTTAACTATTATTCAGTGTCCTCAAAGCCTATAAAATTGTCATCCTCAGCTGCATATTCCACTGCTGTCATGATTTTATTCTATGTACATGCAGGTAACGGAATTTTTTTTCCTCCCAAAAATCCATGGACCAGTTGTGTGACCTCCCTGTAGGCTAACTCCAGGCAAAAACCTTCAAAAAACGAATAAATAACATTAGGATTTTTTTGAGGAGGATTTTGCCTTAGATGACTATAGATTTTAAAAATATCATTTTAAGGAAATACGCAGCAACAACAAGCATCGAAGGAAATCAATAAAATAAAAAATTCCTAAAGATAGCTCATAGTTGCATAAATATAATAGCGAGCGAGACACCGGATGCCATGCTGTCATGCTGTCATGATGCAGACCTTCACAAAATGGAACTTACTTCGGCAGAAAAAAAAATACTTACGTTTGTTTTGATCCAGTCTGGCAATATTTCCGTCTATCGCTCATTTCATATTTTGCTGCAGCCGAGCGCAGTGACCAGTAGTTCAGACAAACGGCGTTGAAACCGGGATGCATTGTCACGCATAGTAGAGTTGTCTCGACTTCCCGGGAAACGCCATCACTTGAAAGAGATTCTACGCATTTCTCTCTTTCTTGGCAGCAAAAGCACTCTCCAGCATTTTGCAAGCGCTCCAGCGAACAGTTACCTCATCTACACCTGTATAAAAATATAAAAACAGTTGTCTCAAGAGGAATTATCGATTCTGAACGTCGATCAGTCGATCGAAGCTATACAATAGCTGTGAGATAAATTCTTATGTTGCTTACCAAGCGTCCAGACCTTGGATATTATCGAATCTGTTTTGTAACGCCTGGTTCCTCTGTTCGGCCTCCTATACTTCTCTGTCGTATTCGGCGATCCAATTGTCGTCTGCGAATGGCTCATCCATGTAAGGACCTTCTGGTTTTGAGTCGAATGCATTTGATTCCTCGGTAAATCGAGGAAATAGACTGGGATTTCCCGGTTGCTGACGAGTATCGACTCCGATAAGTCAGAATCGCTCCTCTCCTGATTAGAGTCAAATTCAACAGCTGCCTGGTAGCTTGATATCTTATTATTTACGCTTAGCGAGCTTTGACGAAGAAATAGACTGGGATTTCCCGGTTGTTGACGAGTATCGTCCCGACAATCTCTCACTTCTCTATCGTTTTGGTTGTCAATAGGGAGCTTAAGCACGCACGTTTTTGAGACGCGGACGGCAACAGGAAGTGAGCTATTTCCACTTTTAACTTGCCCTCACACAACCACACTCACATTGCTAAGTATCTTTTATCCATTAGAGATGAGTAATATAAAAATCTGGGAGACAAGACGGGCCTAGCACGAGAAATGTTCTCTTCCGGTTGCCGTCCGCGTCTCAAAAACGCGCTTGCTTAAGCTCCCTAATGTGTTCCCGGTGACACGTCACAAGACAACTATCCCCAGTTTCCCACTTGACGCGGTTTTTGACCCAACCGGAAGTGAAATTTCACGTTTTCAAACGGATAAAGCGAGGTGAAGGAAAATCGCTACAAGGAAATTTTTTTCGCTTTTCACATCAGAATCTAATGTAGAATCTAACAAGAAAATAAAAAAATATCTGTCATAGGCACTTTACGATCATCAATTGAATAAAGGGAGTTAAACAAAACTGTGGTGCTGCGTCGGTGGGGAGCATTACCACATTTGGCCACCGTAACAAGATTCGAAAGCTACAGTGGCCAACTCATATCATCAACCCAGTTGATAAAACCAAATTATCTATGTTCAGATCAACATTGACTTTGCTGATGAGATTGTTCCATAACCCTGCAGAAAACACATCATAACATGGGGTGTTTTCTGTATCTTAAAAAAATTCCAGGACTTTCAAAGTTGGACAAATAATGCAACAATTATCTTGGAAAGTTACAGATCTAGAGAAATCCAACAATTTAATGTTGAATTTGCTAGCTGGTCATTTTTATAATATTTTCCTATTCCTGACAAAACAATTTCCATAGCGTGGATTGTTTTCTGGTTTTGGAAAACCAACAGCTAATAAAATTAATATCAGTTCCACATAATGCAACCTGCATTTGTTTCATACACCTTGATCTATATCTCACCTGGTCAGCTTTTTCTTGGATTTCTTTTCGCTTTTGTCTTTCTTCTTCCAAGTTCTGTTCATGTTCCTTAAGTACATTCAAACGCTGCTGTAGCTCCTGTTGCTCTGTTCTGTTCTCTTGTAATTTTTGGCACAAACTTTTGTCCTCTTCTGTATACTTTTTGAAGGCCACCTCAACTGATTGACTCAGGGTTTCCAGGTTTTTGGCTGCAATAGTAAAAGAAAACAACCATCCTTCCTAGTAAATACCATCATTACATTATTTGGGAACATGCCACTAGCTACAAAGCCTGCATTCAATTGTGATATTATTGGAACAATATTATAAATGTACATCTTTTCATATTTTATGAGCAACATATTAGCTATTTACCATCAACACTGCAGACACTATTGTCTTCTTGAGTAAGATTCTAATAAATTAACTATGCACAAAAGCAGCTGCTGTGCAATAATTTTTTTATTATTTAGAGAATATTTTTTTTATTTTCTTATTCCTAGACTGAAGGAAAAAAATTCATTTATGCATTAAAATTAAAAGTTAGGTAGGTATATGTGATGGGATTACTTCACATCAAGATAAATAATCCACTCCTGAAGATCTCAATACTTCTTTTGCTGCTTTATTTTCAGTTTTGTTTATGTGTTTTGTTACTGAGAAAAGCAAAGTGCTCTTTGTGGAAGGATTCATATACTGATCATAACCTTATGAGTTAATGTCTGTGAATGCTTACATTTGCTTTTTGCTCTTTGCTATTCTTCAAAAACTTGATATCGAGACTTGACATCGAGACTTGATTAGCTTTTTTGTATTTGCAATGCCTTAGAATCATGCCACCTAGCTGACCTCCTCATTCGCCCCGACTGATAAAGGTTTTTCCTGCCGGCTGAGCTTGCGAAAGAGGCAGGAAATGAAGTTCTCTCACACTGAATGGGGAACCTGGGTACGAGCCAGGATGTTAGTTTCACGCTCTGTCACGTGAGTCAGTTTTCTTTTCTTGCCGGACAGTATAACAGTTTCGTTCGTTCTTTACGTAAAAAACAGCGCTTTTAATTTGCAGTTATCGAGTTACGCACCTAAATCGAGGGCTACTCAACGTCTTTTGGCCCATAACGTTAGTCCCGCAAGGGAGTCTCGAAAACGTTCACGGAGCAAACGCCAAGAGGCAGAGGCTCGCCACGAGTCATCCAAAGGTTCCAGCCATAATTCTCCACCACGGAAAGAACCCCGCTTGAGGTCGCAATCATCTAGCCGCTCGAAGTCGAAGTCTTCTGGCCGCTCAAACTCGCCGGACAACACACCATCGTGGGCAAAAAAGCTCCTAGAGAGCGCACGAAAGGAGTGAGGAGCGGCTGCAATTTCTCGAGAAGGAATTGAAGTCTCAGCCGTCTACGGAGTGATGCCGTACAAACTCGCCACAACCTGAATTCAAGTATAAAAGAAACAAGATACAGTATGAACTAAATGAGAAAGTGTTGGATAAATTGGAAGTGGCCGCCTCTGCTAGTGACGAAAAAGCCCGGAACGATGCCTTGGAAGAAGGTAAGAAAATCCTCAAGGAAAGAAATAAACATATTCTGTTAGCCGAAAAGTACGGCTGGGAGGCTGTCGATTGTTATGTTCAGGAGCCTTTAGCTTGCGACTCCGATGATGAAAAACGCATCAGGCGGGCAGTCAAAGAGAGCAAAATGTTGAAGGCGGAAAGCAAGAAGCCTTTGAAACCTTGGGCGAAACTAATTGGCCGTTCTCAGCAGTCATTCACCTCGAACCAGAATTCCTCCAGCGCGAGGAGGATAGTTATTCCCGCGTCGAGGCAAAAATTGGATGCAAGCCAAAATGAAGGGTGTTTTCGTTGCGGAAGACCCGGGCACTTCGCGAAAACCTGCCGCACACCTATCCCCTCAACCACAACGGGAAAAACATACTAAGATAGCTTCTCAACCACGTTTCAATTGTGATGTTGATATTTATTTGAACGATGATTTGGATGCACGGACCGAGTCTGAACTAGGTTTGGTGGAATTGTACAACAGACTAGGAATGTCAGAACACGATTTGAACGCTGATATCACCAGCGACTTTCCAGATTTAGTAGACATACGTGGCCTGACTGTGGCAAGTTGTCCAGGCAGGGGCAGTCCTGCAGAAGGTCCTGTTTGTGTTAAAGGTCAGTTGAAGGATCATCTCAGATTTTGGCGCGGAATTAATGCAAATCGTTGGGTTACTTCCATTATCAGGGATGGCTATGCCCTGCCGTTTGTAGAATTACCACCCGCAAAGGAAATGGAGAACCATAAATCAGCCTGGGATGAGAAACACTTTGTCGCAGAGCAAATTAAGGAACTGCTTTTGTCTGGTTGCATAAGAGAAGTTAGTCTTTCAGAAACTGAGGTTGTTAGTCCATTGGGTGTTGTTACAAACAGTGTTAAGAAAAGGCTAATCCTGGATCTTAGATATGTCAACAACTTTCTGCGTATTCCTAAGTTTAAGTACGAAGATATTCGAACGGCAAGAGACATTTTTATGTTGGGGGACTGGTTCTTCAAATTCGATTATAAGTCGGGATACCACCATGTGGACATTTTACCTACCCACCAAACATACCTTGGTTTTAGCTGGACTCTGGCTGGTGTAAAGAAATGGTTTGTGTTCTCAGTCCTTCTCTTTGGCTTAGCTTCTGCACCCTATGTCTTTACAAAAATACAGAAAGCCTTAGTCAAACACTGGAGAGAGCAAGGTATCCGTATTTTTACCAATTTGGACGATGGGGCAGGCGCTGAGAAGTCCTTGGATACAGCGAGGGCAGCATCCAAGAAAGTTAGAGAGGACATTGAAGCCAGTGGTTTTGTCGCTCATCCTGAAAAATGTTCCTGGGAGCCACCCAAGTTGGAGAATTGCTCGGTTTTATCCTCAATCTGAGAGAAGGCATCATCCAAGTTCCACTTCGACGTATAAAAAGCCTGAGGGATAGGATTGACCTTGTAGTACGTCACAACTCTTCGGTCACAGCCCGTCAGTTGGCGGGCCTGGTGGGGTCAATTGTTTCTATGGGGTTAGCACTTGGCCCAGTCAGTCGTTTGTGGACAAGAGCTACGTATTATGATATTCTTTCTGCTGAATTCTGGTCACAGCACATTGCCCTCTCCCCTGAAGCAATGCAGGAAGTGCAGTTTTGGAAGGAGAGTTTTGACGACTGTCATGGCCAGCCTATCTGGAAGACTGATCCCAAGATAGACATCATTGCCTATTCAGATGCAAGTGACTCAGGATGGGGTGGTTACTGTGTGAATGTTGGAGGCACCAGTGTGGCAGGCAGCTGGTCTGAGCCTCAGAGCAGAGAGAGCTCAACATGGAGGGAACTCACAGGAACAAGACTGGTGCTTATGTCCACCGGGGAGAAATTGGCAGGAAAAACGGTACGACATAGGGCTGACAATATGAATGTGGAACACATCCTCAAGGTAGGCAGTCCAAAGCCTAAACTCCATTCGGAAGCTGTTGCTATTTACACACTCTACAAACAGTACCAGATTCATTTGGAGCCTGAATGGGTCCCAAGAGAATTTAACCAAGAGGCTGATGTGTTATCCAGGCTAGCCAGTAAAGACGACTACATGCTTAACCCAAATATTTTCGCTGCCTTGGATATTTTGTGGGGACCGCACACAGTAGACCGTTTTTCCACCTTTCGGACACGACAGGTTCCGCGTTTTTGTAGCCGTTGGCTAAATCCATGTACTGAAGGCGTAGATGCCTTCACCCTTGACTGGTCAGGAGAGAACAACTGGATTTTCCCTCCCCCCTACTTGATACCAAGGGTACTAAAACACATGGAACACGGTGAGGAAATAGGAACTCTTGTCATCCCGTTGTGGACTTCGGCAGCATGGTGGCCTCTTATCACTACAGATGGCACCCAACCTGAAGAATTTGTACGGGACTGGGTGGAAATTCCACCTTCGGAAGATATGTTTCTCCCAGCCATGTCAGGCTCCTCTGTGCTAGGGCCCCTTGAGTGGCCAACGTTTTTTGGGGGGGCCTGTGAGTGGCCAATGTGTTAAAGCCTTTGAGAGGTCATTACATTATGGCTTGTGAGTGGCCAGTGTATTCTTGCCTGTCAAGAGCCAACAAGTTTTTTGGCGCATACAATCTGTTACAGCCTGTGAGAGGCCCAGGATCTCTTGTGCAGTAGAGGACAGCTACGGGTACATACAGATATTTAACTGAAATGTGTTTTTTGCTCTCTGTGGGCATGTAGTGGCTGTGTAGGGCCAATTGCCAGCCTGTGAGAGGCCGCAATCCTGCCATATATATATCACTTGCATCGTGGAATTAGTAGACTATTGGTTAATTCGCTTAGAGGTTCCTAACATTCTTCAAAATGTCTCTTCCCCCCTAGTTCCTCCTACCCTGAAAGGATCTGAAGACCAGTCACCATCCTGAGATACGCGCTCTTGCCCTGGCAATTCCCAACATCATGATCCAGGACAGAGCCCCAAGTACTGTTAAGAAATATGCATCATCCTTCTCAGCGTGGCAAAAATGGGCAGAAGCTAGGGACATTAATGTCCTCCCCACATCTGGTCCTGAGTTAGCATGTTACCTTGTACACCTGTTGCAGACAACTAAATCACTGGCATGCATCCAGGCAGCAGCTTTTGGGGTGGCATGGGCCCACAACAAGGCTTGCTTCCCATCGCCCTTACAGCACACCATGGTGAAACAGCTCCTCGAAGCATGCAAACGCATCCTGGGTACGTGTCCCCAAAACAGAAAAACCCCACTCACAGCAGCTCAGGTCAAGGAATTGGTGCTCCGGTTTGGTGGGGGAAATGCTGGCGAGCTTCAGATAGTCTGTCTCATTGCCCTGGGTTTCACAGCATTCCTTCGTTGGGATGACCTCAAGGACCTGAAACTGCTGTAATCTGCATATGACAAGTGACTATATGTCCATTACGCTAACCAAAAGGAAAAATGACCAATTCAGAGAGGGTTCTGTCGTCTTGGTAGCTCGCACAGGCTCTAGTACATGCCCTGTTTCCTTGACCGAAAGGTTTCTACTTGTTGGCCAACATAAGGAGTCGACTATCTTTTTAGGAAGATTTGCCATACCAAACGTGGCTTCTCCTTTCGTCCGCAACAATTGACTTACTCAAGGGCTACTGAGCTGTTTAAGAAGCAACTCGAAGTCATTGGGCTCGACCCCAAGCAATATGGGCTACACAGTCTCAGGTCGGGCGGAGCATCCTCTGCAGCAGCTGCTGCCATCCCAGACAGGCTCCTGATGCGTCAAGGGGGCTGGCGTTCACAGACCGCTAAGAACATGTACATTAAAGAAACTGAACAAGCCCTTCTGAGGGTTTCAAGAGCTCTCTGTTTGTAAGGAGGGACGGTTACGTCGCCGGTCATGCGATTTATTAGTTGTTTTCTTGCCAGCTTTTTTGCCAGATTCTATAATTAGCTTGGCTAGTAGCCCCCCCCCCCCCCTCCCCCTCTTTTTTCCCCTTGTTTTCTCTTTCTCTATTCAGAGTTCATTAAGAGGGCCAATCTGTGGAGGACTCGTGTTTTTAATCGAATTGTTTTGTTATTGTTGTTGTTGTTTCCTAGGCTCTATGCTTTTTCTCTTGTCAATAAAGTGCTGTTGCATTGTCGTGTGGCAGACAAAAATGCATTCAGTGTGTGAGAAATGTTTTTCCTGCCGGCTGAGCTTGCAAAAGAGGCAGGAAATGAAGTTCTCTCACACTGAATGGGGAACCTGGGTACAAGCCAGGATGTTAGTTTCACGCTCTGTCACGTGAGTCAGTTTTCTTTTCTTGCCGGACAGTGCAACAGTTTTCCCACCCTCCCACCCCTTAGCGAGTTATTGCCTAGAGTTTATTCTGGAAGTGTATCAACATTTTTTGGTAGTTTTTTCGCCTCTTTTTGTCGACTCTAATTCTGTGATGTTGATAGAATTGTCAATAAAGTGCTGTTGCATTGTCGTGTGGCAGACAAAAATGCATTCAGTGTGTGAGAATAATTCAAGGCCACCGGCAATAATAACCTCTTATTGACCAACCACAAGGGCTTTAACAGACATTAACTGGGCACAGATTGTTTGGACGATGGAACAACCTCAGTCCATATTTTCACAAGAAATTTACTGCAGTAACTGCTTCTTGAAGTTTTGTAACTAAACCACAGTTATAAGAGAAGCTGTTTGCACGGAACTAATTACCGGGGCCAGCAAAGCTGGAACCAGTCATAAAATGCTGTCCGTTCCTTTCGTTTTTTCAACATCTCGTTTCCAGGGCCCCACTTTCCGCTGTGACAAAATTGTTGTCATAGTAACTTTACTTGCTCAGATGTATTCGCCATTTTTGAGAAAAGCACGAGGCAATGGAGGGCATTCAAGACAAAGATTATAACTTTTGGGGGAACGACGCGTACGTTTATTACAAAGGGCTATAGACGTGCCCGTGAACCAAGCAGAATTTCACTGCGATTTCTTAGACGTCTCAAGAACAAGAGTAGCAAGTAAAAATGTCGAGAAGAATCCAGGACCTAATCAAAACAACACTGATTCTCATGAAACAGAAATTAAGCCTGTTACGTAAAGTGACAGCTCAATAATGCAGTTGGTTTCTCCAATGATTCTGATGCGATTATATGAGTTTTGCCTACATACTGATTTACCATCAATACATTATTTCATTATTTCCTATTATTATTATTATTATTATTATTGTTGTTGTTGTTGTTGTTGTTGTTGTTGTTATTATCATTATTACTATTATTATTAAAGTTTGATGGTATCAATTTAAGCAATAGACCACAAGTTTCAAGTTTATGGGCCTTTAAACTGTGTGGGATGTAGGTAGAACATAAGAAGAATTCATAAATCACTCACCTGCGGCTCATGATTTACGAATCCTTCAAGCGTTCTTCAAAAATCCCAACATCGTGCATTGATTTGGGTTATTATATAGAACTGTAGAAATGTCTGCATACCTATTATGTCTATGTCACCTTCACAGTTGTCACTCATCAATTTCAACTCTTCAATTTCCCGGTTAATTTCTTGATCAAGTTCTTCATTTTTGTGAACAAACTTTTGAAGGGTTTGAGCTTCTTCTGTCATCTTCTGTCTCTCCAGCACTCTTTTCACATCTTGCTTTCCCCTTGTTATTGCCAAGTCTGCAATAAACAGAGATGACATAATCACACACAGATCTTGATAAATTTCATGAACGGTTGCACACATGTTGACACAAGTTTAGCATCATTAGTTCTTTACAATAAGACAGTGACAAACTGTGTATAGAATGGACTCCTTAGAAGAGAAAAATACTTAAAATTGTTTGAGATGACATCATAATTGCACTGAACTTCAAAGTAAGAATTAAATTATCAACTTGAAGGTTAAAATTACCTCAGCTAGTCTGCTTTTTTGGAAAATGGCAAATTCCCCTGAGTGGAGACAATAGTTAAATCATATACCGAGGATGAACAAGAAAAGACAAATGTTCCACTGCCAGGATAACCAGGAAGCAACACTGCTGTCCAGGATTGAACACTTATGAGATTCAAATTCCTTATAATAAGCGTCACAAAGTGTCCTCATTGGTAAAAAGTCACTAAAACACCCACAATTGTCACATTATGAACCACTACAAAAATGTCAATTAACCCTGCCAAATATGATTAGTGTGCAAAAATATTTATGTGATCATGTTAAATGTTATCAAACCTTTTCACACTTAAAATCACACTTGTCATGTGTGATTCACAAATAAGAGGTGTGATATTAAGAAGTGTGATTAGCACAGTGTGATTAGCACAGTGTGATCAGCACAGTGTGATCAGCACAGTGTGATCAGCACAGTGTTATTAGCACAGTGTGATCAGCACAGTGTGATCAGCACTGTGATTAGCACAGTGTGATTTTGCAGGCTCTGGAGTCTTGGAATCTCTGGCTTGCTGCACGTTGAACAGTCTCAAAGTCTCAAATTTTTATAATTTAATGGATCTCAGAATCTCGAAAATTGCACCCAATATTAAACAATATTAGCGTAGAACGAGCAAGAAAAGCAGGTGTTCAGTTTATTTCTGTGAACAGCTACACATAAGCAAAATGTAATGAATCATATTTATTAACTTCAGTACACATGTAAGCCAAATTAGTTATTAGAAAGGTCTACACTACCTTTTTAATTACTTACTTAGTTCAAGGCTTTGCTGATGGGTGTAGACAAAACCTGGACCCTCCTTTTGGACCCCCTTCTGGACCATTCAAATTTTCTCAGTAAAAAAAACAAACAATAAATTTTAAGTTATACACAATATGTGTGCTACATACCACCGCTTCTTCGCATTTCCCAGTTCTTGTTTAGTATTCCCGAGAGGAATCAGGAACTTTTTAGAGAATCAGCTACTCGGACAATTTCCGCAAAACTTGTCAATTTTCCAAGTTGCATGGACTCGCGCCATTTTGTTTTCTGCCATCTTGGTGATCGCTAAAAAGTTCCTGATTCCTCTTGGGAATACTAAATGAGAACTCGGAGATGTGTGGCATGGAGGAGAACACCTTCTTTCGAGCTGAACGCTGAATCCAAGGAAACCAAACTGCCAAAGAAGCGGTGGTATGTAGCCCACATATTATGTATAACTTGAATTTGTTATTTATTTTTTTTCACTAAAAAAATTGAGGGTCCAGGTTTTGTCTATCGATCATCCTTAATAAAATAATAATAATAATAATAATAATAATAATAATAATAGTACAATAGTAATTATGGCCTTTATATAGCGCCATATACACTAGCTGCTCTATGGCGCTTCACAAATCTACATTTAAAAAATTATCCCGAAGCAAATTTTCGCTTCCGTTTAGAACACCGAATAATTCACGCGTTGTTTTAATATATGCTGTCTGTTCTGTTTTTTCTTTCGTTCTCTTTTCTACCCCGCCGAGGTCATTTTTTCGTCTAAATCACGTAAGGAAAGCTTGGAATTAATGTTCTCATTCAAGGTTTAGTTCTGAGGCAATAATTCTGTGATTTTTTTACCCAAACGTCGGCTTGTGTTGTTGTGAGCGACCATGGCTACTTCGCTGAGTCAAGCAATGACGCGATCGAGGTGAAAAAAAAATTGTAATTATTACATTCTGGTTTTCTTCCATTTCGCTGAAATCTTAACATGATATGGCTGGATTGTTAAGAAATAGATGGTACTTTTGCCGATGTGTTATAGCTATTAACCCTAAAGTGTTTATCCCTCCGAAGTCAGGGTTTGTGAACAGATTTTTTTGTTCGGTCCGTTCTGCGTAATCAGAGATTTTATAAAAGGTCATTTCATTGACGATTTAAACGAATATAAATTTTCATATGTTTCAAGCTCAAGTTCTAGTGAACAAAACACATTTTT
>JAHPZR010003762.1:35000-42500 GCA_019787425.1 Platygyra sinensis | reverse complement strand
ACCTTTGGAAACTCGTCAAAAAATTCTTTTAAGTCAAAGTTGCTCCCCATGACCTCATGGAAAAGAGAGATGATACCCTCTACATCATCAGTTGATGAAGCTCTTGGGTGTTCTGGTGGCAATCCTTTGTCTTCGTTTTCAGATCTCCTGAGTTCTCTGGTGACAAGATTGGCAATCAACCCGACCACACATTCACGTGTTAAGCCACATATCCCTTTGATTGGCCTGTTGAGATGTGCAAATGATAATTATAAGAATTTAACCCTTTACTCCCTAAGAGTGACTTAGAGATTTTACTCTGTCTAACGCCAGACGATTTTACTTGTCAATGGGAGACCCCTTAGGGCTTAAAGGGTTAATTAAGAGAATGAACAAGGTGAATTGTAGTGGAATCCATAGATTAGGATCATGTTGGTTTTTGCGGAGGGATGGAGACCAGATGACCCACATGAAAACCAGTTCATAGCAGAAACAGGTCTCAATATACTCACTCCATGACACTGCATCCAGGATTTGAACCTGACAACAAAGGTGAGAGGCAACTGCTCTCATAACAGGGTCTTATCTCATTCCCTTAATGTACACTGCATAATGGCTTGCATAGACCCATACCCACTGCTGCGTTTGTATTAAATTTACATTGTTATCATCACAGAATTTCCAAAAATTCCAGTTTCACTGTGCTCAATGTACAGTGAATTGGAGTTTCAAATGCAGTGGAGGTTTCTGCTATGTGTTGCACAATGTACATGTAGCACACACTCACCTGCTAACATCTATGAAAGAGTAATCAGGCTGCTCAGTCTTAAGATAAGGAATCCAAGCTTCCAGAATCCAATTTAACATGGCTTTACAATAGTCAGATCTTGTAGCTTCATTGAGACCTCTTCCATCCACAGCCTTGTGCCAGTTGTGAATGGTTTTCAGAACTGTAGCTTCTTCTGGGTGATTGTTTCTTTCCATAAAGGAAATCACCCCAGGTGAAATGACTCTCTCACAATCAGGAACTGATTGTTTGTTCTTGCCAGTGAGGGCTTCATAATAAGACCAGTATCTACAAATAATAAGGTGTTGTAAGTACAAAGCAATAAAGTTCAAATGACTTTAATCTATAACTACCACGTACATTATTTTATAGCTGTTTTTCACAAAAGTTGTTTTTGAACATGCTAAACACATTTCAAATTTACAAAATGGGGGGGGGGAGGGGTAATAACCTTGTTTTTGAGATATAGGCACTTGAAGCTAAAATTAAGGTTCTTTTTAACTGGGTACACTGTGGCTATGGTAACCTATTATGAACTGATAAAATGTGGCCATGTTGACCTGCCATTTGAAGCATTTATTTCCAAAATTACTGAAACTGTTGTCATAGTTATCTCTACCTGGATCATGCAGTGCATCTCTTAAAAAGATGACATTAAAGCCAGGAACCTTCCCTTCTCTGATACAGCCCACGATTCGCTTAAGGAGGTGGTTGTGGTCCTCCCTTTGGTGAAGCTTCTCGTTAGTGGCAGCATCAATCTCTGGTACTATCAAGTTTGCACTAAGTCCACACCATCTTTCTTTAGATCAGCCACCAACTTTCTGAACAGGTATATTGCCATGATGGACTTCAAATACCCGGTTTTATCATCAGGCTTTCCTGACAGCAATCAGAGTAACATGACACTAATATTACAAAGATATGATAAAAAATCTGGGTATCAAAGGAGCAATTTTTGAAATTGACAGTATGTTATTGAATTACAACCAGGTCTAAAAAAGAGAACAATCATCTGGTGCATGAGGTTAAAGAGAGTGTTGCATAATTCAACATTATTGGCTTGGTTATTGTTGCATAAACACTCAATGTACAGCTGTACCCTCAATCCATTCGCAGGGTTCATAATCCACAGGAAAGAGTTTCTTCCTTAGAGCACAAAGGGCACTTGTGAAGGGCACTCCTGGTCTTTCACGCACAAACTCATTAAGCCAAACAACATCTTCAGCAGGAATTGCTGTAACCTGCGATCAGGCGTCCCTTATATTTTTTGTCGCGGCGGGAAGGTACGCCTGATACAATTACTTGACTATTTGTCTGCCGCCCCCTAATTAAAATATCTGTCAGCGCGAATAATCAAGCAGAATTACCGGAAGTCTTGTGTGTTATCGACAGATCGGATCGAAATCCACCAATCACAGCCATTGGTGTGACCTTCAGACCTTCTTTACGTCTTGCTAGCGGGCTGTGATTGGTGGATTTCGATCCGATCTGTCCATAACATGTATGATTGACGGAAATTTTTGAAAGGTTTCCGCGGGTGTTTTGTTTTCGAAAGTCGCGTATCAACGAAAACGGTGGTAATACATATTTTTCGCTCTTGCCTAATCCCGTCGGTAGCACCGCCAAAATATCTCTCCCATGGCATGCGATTCTATGAATGCATTCTATTTGTTCATCATTGAGAGTTTTGTGAACAAAACTCTGAAGAGAAGCATTTAATTTAAAGCTGACAAAAACTCGCTCTATTCGCTCGCCTCATCAGACGTCACGATGGAATTCATCAGCACGCGGGATTTTTTTTACCGGAAATCACACCGCCACTAAGGTAACCAATCATGGCTCAGTTCTAAGTACCTTTTTGTTTCTTGACCAATCAGAGAAAAGTCCAGATTCTGGACTAGCAACAGACAAATAGTCAAGTAATTGTATCAGGCGTACCTTCCCGCCGCGACAAAAAATATAAGGGACGCCTGATCGCAGGTTAGAATTGCTGGGTGTGGGTTTACCGGGTTGCCTGGAAAAATGGATGATTTCAATAATTACACATTGGAAAGAAGTCTTTGCATATGAAGAGGTTCATAAATACCAATAGACACAACCTATCAGACTGAAAAGCAGAATATTTCAACATTAAATAATACACAAAAAGAAGGGGTGTCAAAGGACAAAAAGAGCATGATATAGCCACTGGGTGACTGATACACTGATGGTAATAAAAATAAAAACCTTCATTGTGCACAATATTTAATTTCCGTTCCATATCCATACACGCTACACTCGATTAACCATTACTGTAAACAGTAATTACCTTGGGCATCAAGCTTGAAGTGGCGTTTAATCTGAGTTACGCGAGTGGAACGTGATATAGACCTAGCATCACTCACTAACTGCACAACTGAAATGGCTCGTTTACTACCCCTTGTCCGCAGAGAACTGAACTCACCATCAGTCACAAAACCTGTTGAAATATATTTTTGCTTGTAAACAACAGAGAATATTTTTTCTTACTGTAACATTTACTGATGGTTGTGAAAAATAACAAGGTAAACTATGCACTAAAAAAAGGGGCATGCAAGATAAATCACCAATAAAGAGGGGTGGATTCAAGACAAAATGCAAGATATGTGTATGTATAATATTCCAAATTCTTGGAAATCACAGGCATTTTATTAAGAGAAAATTACTGCGATTCATCTTTTAAATAGCTTTGTAAACCAAGCCCCAAGTTTTATTTATTAGCTCTAGCAGAAAAAAAGAAGAAAGAAAGAGAAAAGAGAAAAAGCAGTACTGTTAGCTGTCAGTAATAATATAAACTACTTCTTCGCCATAATTTCATACATGTACGGGCCAGGCCTGGCACATGCTTGTGTATAGAGTCTAACTATCCATTAGCAATAACTGTTATTTAACAACAATTAAAATAATTAGCAAGAGCCGAATGGGCTATTGACCCGTGGCTCTTGAGGACAAAGGGTGTAATTGTTTTAATATCATCCAACCAGTCAAACAGAAAAGGCAACAGTCAGAGCAAATGCAAGTTGAAAAGTATTTTTTGGGGGAACAAAACGAAAGAAAAACTGTTGAATTTTGCTACCACAGGACAGCCAATTAAAACGGAGGAATTGCATTAGTGCACTAGTTGGGTGATACCAATGATAGATAGTATGCTGACCTACGACAACCATTCCAAGGTTAACCATAGCAGTTCGCAGCTCCTCTTCTAACTCTCTTAATCTGGCATCTGTCATGGATGCATATGGCAATACCCTCACTGGCAGGGCATATGGCTTTAAATTCCTTGATTCGTCCGCAATCATGAAGACCATAAGGTGGGTTGATGCCACTCTCTTCTTGCTGAATAACTGCTTCAAGTAATTTTTCATGTCAACATGCAACTGGGTGAGATCTCCCTTGAAATTTCCATTGTTAGAAACCTGGGAGGTGCATCATGGATAATTGTGTTGCACGTAGCAGTTAACTGATCTGCATCTCTGAGAAGTTGTTCATACCCAACAAGGTCCCACGCCAGTGCCATCAGCATACTTTCTGAAGTGTTAGAGCCCCGCCTGCGCTTCTCATACAACCCGTTAGCTTTCTTCTCACCATTTTTCAGGAAATCAATGTCTTGGGTAATGCCAAACAAGAGAAGGTTTAGGTCTTTCTTTGTACGTGATAAGTGTTCATATAAGATTGTTGTCGATATCATGTAGTGTTCTTACATGTCATCAGTAGTATATAGGGTACCCATTAAAGATGGCCGCCAATAAAAGTTCGAGAAATCATGACGGAATCACCACTAAACCATGACGTGCCGGTGGTGAAGGTGGTTCTAGTGGTGGAACACAGCCCCATCCTAACCCAAGAACCCTAAGGAAATGTTAAGATCTTCAAAGCTAAGCGTAACCGGGAACCCTAACGTTAGCTGCCCTAACGCTAAGCAGCCCTAATAGCCCTAATGCCGAATTGCTAACCTTAAGTCCAAAAAGCCCTACATTCAAATCGATTAACCCTATATAAGCCCACTGCCCTATTTTAGCCCAACTAAGCCAAAATACCCCTAAACGGGGCCGTTTATACGCGCGCTTCACTAACTGTGAAAGTTTCATTTTTTCGCACTATTTAAAATGTCCTCGCGCGTGTACAACGGGAGAAAAGTGTTTCTACATGAAAAGTGCGTGGATGTGAGATTGTTGTGGATATCATGTAGCTTTCTTCAATAGCATCGTCTCGCGTTTAGCTGTGTCCCACAGTCGCATTTCATGTCAACAGGTGCATACTTTTGCCCTCTCTGAAATGTTGTCGCGGTTGTACCACGCGTAACAAATATCTCTACGCTAAAAGTGCGTGCATGTGTAATTGTTGTCGATATCATGTAGATTTCTTCCACTGCATCGTCTCTCGTTTAAGTAGGGGCCACAGTTGCGTTTTCAGTCAAGAGTTTCATTTTTTCGCACTTTTTAAAATGTCTTCGCGCGTGTACAACGCAAGAAAAATATTTTTACATGTAAAGTGCTTGGATGTGAGATTGTTGTGGTTATGATCCAGTTTTCTTCCATTGCATCATCTCGCATTTAGCTGTGTCCCACAGTCGCATTTCGAGTCAACAGGTGCATACTTTGGCCCTCTCTAAAATGTTCTTGTGGGCATAGGCGTACGAGCCGGGGGGGCGGGGGGGGGCTGCAGCCCCCCCAGTCGCAGAAAATTTTGAGATTTTTCGGGCAAAACGCTGATGATTCGGGCAAAAGTACTCGAGAGAAAGCATTCTAAAAGGTACTCAAGGCCTGGCTTGTAGGTTACTTTCACTAGCGTTTGTCTTGTCAAATCGGAGTTAAGGTCAAATGATCTAAGGATCCACAATTGCAGGTATTCTGTTTTGGAAAAGCCATATGCCAATTAAATGTGTACCGTGGGAATCCATGATGTTATTTCCATTAGTGACAAAAGGATGAAAGCAAAGGACGACCAAGATGGGCTCCTGCCAAGATTTATGTCTTTGTGGTGGCTCTGAAAAGAGCCCTTTTGAATGGCTCCGCAAAGTGCCGGTTTAAAATTTTCCTGAACTTCTCGCACGAGGAACAATTAACTGTTTCTTTTATAAGTTTCTGATTTTACCAGGCTGTCGAATGAAGTCATAGGCTAGGAGTATGCAATGTTTCAAAATAACTACAGTGGAATCCTGATTTCTCTAACCCTCATTTTTTCGATCCTCCCGATAACTCGAACCAATAGTCGTTTCCCTCTCCTCAGTCAAACGCCATAATTTCACGAACTGTCCGATTTTTAAAAGCAATTTTCATCAGTTCCCTTGGATGTTCCAAAAAATCGGAATTCGGCTGTGTTTCCGTAATGATAACAGTTTCATTAGACGTAAGAATTGAGAACGTTTTTGTTTTTACTGCGATTTGAGTACGTATACACAACTGACATTTTCGGGCATTTTGTAATTTTTCGGGCAATAAGGTCACCGCCCCCCCAAGTCCGAGGGTGCCCGTACGCCTATGCTTGTGGGTGTACAACACGTATAAAATATCTCTACGTGAAATGAGCGTGGATATGAGATTGTTGTAGGTACCATTTACTTTTCTTGCATTGATATCGTCTCGAGTTTAGCTGGGTGCCACGGTCGCATATTCTATCAAAATGGTGCATAGTTTTCGCCCTCTCTAAATTAACCTTGCGGGTGTCACACGCGTAAAGAATATTTTTAAGTGAGGAGTGCGCAGATGTGAGATTGTTGTGGATATTACCTACTTTTCTTGCATCGCATTGTTTCGCATTTAGCTAGCTGTGACAGTCGCGTTTTTAGTTAACCAGTGCATAGTTTGGTTCCCTCTAAAATATCCTCCAGTATGTCCAACCCGTGAAAAAAATTTCTACGTGAAAAGTGTGTTCATATAAGATTGTTGTTGATATTATCTACCTTTTTTCCATCGCATTGTTTCGCATTTAGGTATGTGTTACAGTCGAGTTTTCAGTAAACTTGTGCATAGTTTTGTCCCCTCCAAAATATCCTCCGGTTTCCCACCCATGGAAATATTTCCACGTTATAAGTGTTGATATGAGATTGTTGTCGATATTATGTAGTGTTCTTACATTGCATCAGTAGTATATAGGGTACCACGTTAGCCTGCCCGCTCCGCCATTCAAGATGGCCGCCTATAAAAGTTCAAGAAATCATGACAAAATCATTACTAAACCATGACGTGACGCCCATAGTACCAAGTGTGATTGACTTCCAAGTCAAAACATTTTAAAGGGAGGAGACAGCGTAGCAATAATATCTGCGGAAATGAATTCCTGCAACACTTGCTAGGTAAATGTGGTATTACAAGATGCTACAGACTTATATCGGACGCTTTGTTGTCTTGAAAAGTCAGCCTCGTGCCTTGAATGTTGAGTTTTTAACTCTACCGTTTAAAACTCTAAATTGCGATGTTTCTGTGTTTATTGCACCAGGTTAGTAAATGTAGTGTTAAAATGATTAAGCGTACAGATGCTTACTCGCGTTGCAAAGTGGACCTTTTTAATTGTACTATCTGAAAATCTAAATTGCGATTCTGTTCTTTTTTAGTTCACTGGCGCATTTCGGCCACTCAGATTACATAACATTTTAAAGATTTGCAACAATTAAAAATCTTCGTCACCCAACTGAAGTGATACACCGGATCCATATTTCCCTGTCGAGTACTTTCGTCACCGAACGCTCAAGCGTTTTATTATAATTATTTGTACCA
>JAHPZR010003762.1:27500-30000 GCA_019787425.1 Platygyra sinensis | reverse complement strand
TGTTTTATACCGAGTCCGTAATGCTCGGTCCGCGTTTTATACCCAGTCCGTGTTTTATACCCAGTCCCTAATGTTTAGTCCGCGTTTTATACCTGTGTCCGTGTTTTATACCCAGTCCGTAGTTGGTAGTCCGTAGTCCGTAGTCCGTAGTCTGTAGTCCGCAGTCCTTGTTTTATACTGACCGCCAAAATACTCTCCGCTGACTGGTTATGCATCACCGGCTCAGAAAAAACCAATCGATAATCTCGAATGGTGATTTCTTTTTCTCACACAACGATTTTTCATTCTCAACAGTTAATTTAAATCTCGCATGGCAGTTTTTCATTCTCGATTGGTACTTATGATCTCGCATGACATTTTTTTATTCTCGTATAGCAATTTTAATTTCTCATACAGTGATTTTCTGATCTCACCTAGTGATTTTCCAATCTCGCACAGTAATTTCTCATTCTCACACATCGATCACTGAGACTCGATAGGTGATTTTCAACTCAACCCACTTTTGTCATGCTTGGCTTGCCATAACAAATAACAAATAGTTTTGCCGCTACGCTCCATATCTTCACCAAACAAATATCGTTTGGTCTCTAGCATGGCCTAAAAAATTTTTCAGCTGATAGGCTATTCTGCAGTCTTGATGTCATCAGTCGGATGCTGACGCAAAATGGAATTAAACTGACGATCAATTTATCGCAAAATACACTAAACAAACCACTCTTAGATACTAGCGAATGTCTTCGAAACAATAAAAACCACACAACATTTCTTTCAAGTTATTTCAACAATTTTTAAACCAGCAGACCCTTTACAAAAAAAGACTCTTGCCTGCGTGGCAAGGTGTCGATCACACAGTCTCTTTCGAATATCAATTCAGCTACATTTCAGGAGCATGCTGATGCATTTTACTGTTTTGATTTCCACTTGCTATAAAAAAAAAAAGAAACGATTTTTAAAGATATCAACTTCCTTGTCTTAGGGGGTCTTGTCATCGTAGGGGGTCTTCATTTTTAACTCATTCATTGCGAAGCAATGGATGAGTTTCTGCAGAGAGGGGAAAACGGCGTTAGCAGAAATCTGCGTAGACGGATGTCACGTCGTTAGCAAAAATAGCGGAAGTGACGTAACAAATTGGTTGGATTTGGGCAACCGCTGACCAAGTAGTCAACTTGCCACGAATAGCAAACATGACAAGCCTAATTAATGCACTTTCTGGATGATTGCAAAACACCGCAAGAGAATTTGTGTAATAAATGTTGGCATTCAGTGAATAAAATGAGACCAAAACATATCTCTAGATATATATTTAAATATTTATTTTTTGTCCGAAAATGAGCCCGCGTGCCTACCCTTCCCTCCATCTCGTGTTACGGCCTGAGAAGGCAGCCATATTTTACGAATGTTGTCCACGCCAGACGGGATGTATACTGTATTCGTTGATACATGGAGTGAATTTAATTAAAAATGTTGAAAAATTTTAGAATTTGTGGAGCCCAAACGGTTTTGAGATATTCTTCGGATTCGTCGGCCTCCATTACGGTCATTACGGGCTCAATGAGTCTTCTCAGGTCATTGAAGGCAGCCATTGTGGATTTTGACTTCAATCGTTTGTGATTTCTGGTGAGTAAATATTGCTTTCTTTAATTGTTTAAATTTGCTTTAAGCAAAACATACAGCCCGCACGTCAAATCGAAATGACCCAGAACTAAACTAAAGTCTGTTTCAGACTTAGAGTCCAGAAATCTGAGAAATATTCGCCAGGGTTACGATCGCTGCGTGACAATTGCTATAAAGCTCCATTCACTGATAAGCTTATTTACAGCGTTATGAAATTGCTAGTTCCACTGAAATGCCAGATGACTACTATTGCTTTATAATAATGGCCCTAAGTCGAATAATAATATATCAGTAACAGATGATATCCTGAAATGCATAAAGTGGAATGGAATCTGTACTTCGTTGCTGAGTATCGTCGCTCGTGTATTACACGCGTAGACCCAGATCGATCAGGCAAAACAAGACGTCAAGTTTAATGAATCTAACCATGATACCAAAACTGACAATCTTAAAAGCTGTGTAACACTTGGTGACTATTGTAGTCACCCAATATGGGATTGAAATGCAGGTAAATAATCTATTCAATATCTCAGGTTGTTGAAAACAGAGTTGATCAGAGTTATCTGCAGTGTGTTTGCTTTCACTCAAGACTCTTGTCCTGCTAGGCCCGGGTTTACTAAAAAGGGATGTGCCCTATTTCTGGTATCTTCCAAATTATTTTTATTTTTATCTTCATCTTTTGTATCTATTTAATTTCAGGGGCAGCAGTTAATGTTACATCTACTGGATTATTCCTGGCTACCCATAAAAGTTATTTAATTATAAACAATAATACAGTGAACTGAATAATGACAATGACAACCCAAGCACTTTAAATGATAAATACTTTGAGTTCAGAGTGGATTGCCTTGGCAAACTGACTCCATCAGACTTCAACGCTTTCCTT
>JAHPZR010003762.1:0-22500 GCA_019787425.1 Platygyra sinensis | reverse complement strand
TAGATCTTTGTTCAGAAATTTTAATTAATTTTTTTAAATTACTAATTAATTAATTTGTAAATCTTTTATGCGTCTGTCCTCTTATTTGTGATAAATTGCATCATAACAATGTCAATGTGGCTGTGCAACCACAAGTGCAAGGCGAGTTGTTCCACAGTAAACTAATGGAGTAGGAGTTTTATTGAGGCTAGCAAAAGGGTGTTAGTGGGGTTTACTGTTTAGTGTATTATGTTTATTTGCTATCATAACCCCATTAAACTGCAAAATATGAAATTATTAACCTAGAAAAGCTGATTTGACTTTTAGCCAATGCAGTACTTTTTTGATACAAAGCTGTCTTGAAGTCTAGATTTTTGTAAGGCTAAGGAAGTCTTGAAGTCTCAAATCATTTGCTTGTTTTTATAAACGACGTTCTCCTCATCAGTCTTCAGGTTGTGAATTCTGATAAATAAATGAACTCTGAAATTCCAAAGAAAAAGGTCAATCCTAATTTTTTGTATCATCTGAATGAGAACTTCAAGAGTTTTAAGAGTCTGATTGTCTTGTGCTAGGAATTAAATTGAACTTTTGGTCTCTCAATTTTAAGAATTTTTAAGTCTCACTTTTCAGAAGAATTTAAAAGAGCTGCACATAAATGTTTACATGGTGTTACTGACTTACATAATATATGTACTTGGGATCATTAAATTACAAGTATTGATTATCAGGGGTGGATATCCAGAGTAGTTCAAGAGATTTCAAGAAGTCGCTCAAACATAAAATGTTTCCAAACCTCTCAGAATCAAATTCAGCCTGACAATTGCATTCTGAGAGCACTAATTTTCAAATTTTCTTGGGAGAGCATGCTTCCAACCCCCCACCCCCTAGATAAATTGGTGCATTAATCATGTAAAATCCTGGATTCACCCCTGATTATGGTCTGCTTGTTGTTATATTTCAAGTTCACTTCAAGCACAGGTATGATATTGTTGGGGACCTCAAGCTAGGTCTGTGATGGCATATTCCAACAATTGCCTGCTTTTTGTTCATACAGCAGGTTTAATTCACATACTCTACTGTAACTAAATTGATTGAAACTAAACTGTTAATTAACATTCGTGTACTGGATATTTTACTTGTAGTTTCTCATCACTGGGGCATTTGGAGTTGCTGCGGGCATCTCAAAGAATCAGTGCTGTGTAAGTATGTCTGAGACATAATGCAGTTATCCCCGAGTCCCTCTCCATAAATATGAAAAATAACTCGGCAAGCTAAGGGTTAAAAATTCAATTTTGCTCACATAATTTCTATGGTAGATTATAGGCTAGGGCATGAAAAAAGCTACTGGGTTATTAGTTTTTTGGCAAAATGTCCTTTTCTTTCAAAGAAGTATGCAAATTACCAAATTCTGTCATTTAATGGACCATTTTGTTAAACAAGTTTAACAGCCTTGCATGCAAAACCACAGTACTGGTATTCTTCTCTCTTTAAGGTGGCTGAACACAGTTTTTGATACCTCTGTTTCATTTACATTTTTCTCTAAAACCCTTGATCCTTTGGTCACCAAAAATGGCAGCAAGCAAGTTAACAACACAAACTTCAACTTTTTGATAATTAAGCTGACGTATGTACCGTTGCCATGGCAACATGATCAAATATAAACAGGTGTTTAAAATCGGTTTTGTTTATTTGCAGAAATTCTAGTCATTAGATTTTCTTTATAATTTGCATGCAACAAGCTTGTAACGATACTCGCAAGTTAGCGCTATTTTAATAATAATTTAACAAACAGATCTTTAATTATCCCTCTTTGAAGGTTCACTGGCATATCTTGAATTTCCTTTGTTAAAGTTCAATTTTTTTCAATCCTCCAGTTACTTATTTCCTAAAGTATTTTCGTGCCAAATTTCGTGAAATTCTAATGAGGGGTTCTCTAGAAATAAGCGCCTCCGAGAAGTCAATTTTTCACTCAATCGCACTTTTTTCGACTTACTACGCATGCGCTGCATTTAACTGGGTTCTTTTAGCAACAAAGAAATAGCAGAGCTGAGTTCTTTGCATCATTACCTTTCTAACATACCTTTGTAATAAAAGAGTAAAACCATCAATTCAATACATTTTGTTCATTTGTGAAGAAAAAATAGTACAGATAGCGCAGACATTGAGCAAATAAAATGATCGCTCTATTTATGCCATGTTTGTTTTTATGCAATACTTGTGCGCGCGCTGAATCACGTTAGCAAGAGCGCGCGCCAAAACTGTGTTCGGCCACCTTAAAACACTAAAATATTTTTTGTGCAATTCTGGGTTCATTTTGGAGAATGTTATGTTGCCATCTTGTGGGGTGCAAAATATTAAATTTTGAAGACATGTATTTCATTCACCTAAAAGTACATTTCATGAACATAATTAATTTTCACCATGTGCAAAACCTTCAGATGGAAATAATTAAGCTTCAGAGTGTTGGTTGAATTGTATCTAATGAGGGTCTACAGATTCTGACCTGTAAAAGTTTCTTTGGGCAAATGCTAGCGCCACATGACTTGACCTAAATTAATTTGAATTAGACTGAGAAGTGATAATTTTGAATTGTTCTAACCTTTTTTGCTGTAAAAGGCAGGTCCAAAAGCCCATTTGAAGTGTTTCTCTCACCATTCATTGCACATAAACAGTTAAATTACTTTGCTTCTGTTTACACAACATTCATTGTACAATGCCTACCGGTATTTAATGGTTGAATGCCATAAATCTGTGACCCTCTTTTGACACAAAGGAGTAGGACAACACTATTATGTAAGGCTTGGAAGCATGGGGAGCACACAAGCTTGCTGAGTAGGAAGAGATAAAATTAAGAACTGAAAAGAATGAAAGAATGACTAGTTTACCATTGTCCCCTGTTCTTACACAACCTTCCAGGAAAGACCACTAATTACATGCCTTGCATTAAATACTGTACCACTACATTTGTCCTAGGTCTTTTAATTTTGCGCCATTGTTTTTGGTTTACATAACACAATGGGCCCCTATTAAGCAGCCACTTTTGAGGAAATGGGAGGTGGCCACTTAATAGAAGTTGGTGTACCTTGAATGTCTTCACTATCTTAGGGTTAATTTCTTAGTAAACATGGAGTCAATTAAAGACAATCATCATAGACGTGTGTTTGAATTGTCACTTGCCACCTTCAATATTTCAAACAGTTCTTATTCTGCACCAAGAATTGCCATTTGAGACATTAGAACTATAATAAAGACTGCATTTGCCTGACTTTTTTTTAGGCTGCCTTATTGTCTAATGAATTACTGTACTTTCATTTAAGGAACTAGCTAGCTACTGATAGGCAAAACCTTTTGGCCAAATTTAATGTGCTTAAATCCTTGCTAACCCAGAATCTCTTTTCCTAAAAAGGAAAAAAAAAACAAGTATCCCTTGAATTTGACACAAATTATTGTTATTCTCCAAAGGCTTGTAGCCAAGTAGCAAAATTGGCCTATTTCAACATTGTAGAGGTTCTACTGACACAGGTTTGTTCAAGCTTAAGTCAGTTTTCTGCCTACCTCATCACTAACTATCACACACATACAGATAACATGGCTCATTTACCTTCCCTGGGTCCATTTCATATCTCAGGGGCGGATCCAGGATATTTCTTAGGAGGGGGTGCTTCTCTAAAAAATGGCGTCACTAACTGGTGAGGTAAACAAATTATAAAAGCAAATACGAAGAAGGCTTCATCTCAAAGGAGGGGGGGGGTTGTGCACCCCTGCACTGTCCCTCTAGATCTGCCCCCTGTATCTCCCTTTGTAGATGAGTGTATGGCAGCTCTATTTTGATATCCAGGAGTGTGACAGAATTTAAATTACCTCCACCACACAAATACAAGTGATACTTATCACCAGTACAAATTATACCACAGCATGTGAGCAGAGGCTGCTTTCCCTATTTCCATGGGTCAAGAAATTGTAAATAGCTTGTGTCGTTAAATGGAGGTTGGGTGCCTGAGGCATCCAGGAGCAGTAGTAGGCAACTCCCAGATGGAGACCGCTCCCATAGCTGGTAAATCCTGGAAACCAAGCTATGAGCCCCCAAGCAGCAGCAGCAACAACAACACCAACACCAACACCAACACCAACAATAACAGCAATGCTTTATTTGCTCTAAACACTTAAAATACATTTGCATAGGCTCACTGCAAATGCCATCTCTACGAAGGCCGCAAGCATGATGGTGCATGCATTTATCCCCTAAACAGCTGACCAACTATGGGAATTCTGGCGCTCTTTGCTGTTAGCCCCATTAAATTACATTGAGTTGCATTTAACAACTGCATAGCTAAATGGAGGTTGGGTGCCTGAGACATCCAGGAGCTGCCACTCCCAGGAGACCACTCCCATGGCTGGCAAATCCTAGAAACTAAGCCATGAGCCCCCATGCCAAGCCTGAGGACCTCTGAGCAGAGTTACTGCAAGCTTGGAGAGAGAGGGGTTCATGGCCAAGGAGACCCAGAGCCGCTAGACAAAACGCCCAAGTCTGAAGGCAGCCAAAAAAATGCAGAAAACACAAGATTATGCCTGAGCTAAACAGGCAGTAGTGAACGCACTGAACCATCACGCTATGCTTGAACTAAAACAGGCAAAGTAAATAGTGCTACTGGCAGAGACGTAACACTTAGCTAGTATTCGGTACTTAAGGCACACATCCACGGAGGTTCCAATATTGGCAGCTGGCTCCTAGATGGGGACAACTGCACCACTTATGGAAAACTAGACTCCACCACTTATTCCAGAGCTTGTGTGGAACAGGCAGCTGTGAATGCACTGATCCGCCACGTTACACTAGAACTTATGGCTGACTAAGGCTGTAACAATACATCAAACTATTGATGAAGCGCAATGTTAATGCTGGGATAGCAATGGGTCGATGGTGAAAATGAAACATCGATAACAATTATTGTGATAGTGTAGTGTACTATCCCTAGTTTCGATAGTTTCTATATTATACTTCTAACATTTTAACTTCTTTGGAAAATAAAGACTGCCTTTATTGGTTTTCAACACTGTTACATTAATTAATTGATGTAAATTTAAAACAAATAAAAAAATTTATCTACAAACCCGCTTATAAACATAGCTAATCTAGGCAGGTTGTACTACTTACAGTCATATTTACCGAGCAGAAAGTGATTTAAAAACAGCTACTAAATAAATAAACATACACACACATTGATTTGATTTTCAAGGTCATAATAACTTAGGTAAAAAAGAAACCGTGGAAAACAATCCATCTACCGCACCTAGCATTTTTAGCGTCTTGATTCTTGAGGGTCGTGCCATCCATTGTGCTCCTCAGTACCTGTATTGACTACTACTTCTTAGATATTTCTTAAAGTGCAAGGCATTAAGTAAATAGAGACATTCCTGAAAAGTATCAAAATACTATTGCAATAGTACCTACACTATCACAATAATATTGCAATACAATTGCAATAGTTAAAATGTCATCAATAGTCACCCTTATAGCTGACATCCAGGAGCTTCCACTAGTGACAGCCAACTCCTAAATGGGGATGTGACTCTTGAAAGCACCTATCGCAAAGACTGCAGCACTTATGGCAAAAACTTAAGCACTTATGGCAAAACTCCGACCCTTATGTTAAACACTCCAGTGCTTTGGGTGAGACTTCAGCACTTATGGCTGATACCAAGGAGCTTTCACTATTGGCAGCCAGCTCCTAGCTGGGCCGGGACCCTTCCATCACCTACGACAAAGACTGCAGCGCTTATGACAAAGACCATCGCTTGCATGTGTGGCAAAGACTCTAGCGCTTATGGCAAAGACTCCAATGCTAAATATGGCAAAGACTCCAGCGCTTATGGCAAAGATTGCTTATTGCAAAGACTCCATCACTTATGGCAAAGACCATCGCTTGCATGTGTGGCAATTAAAGACTCCAGCGCTTATGGCAAAGACTCCATCGTGTATGGCAAAGACTCCATCGCTTATGGCAAAGACTCCATCGCTTATGGCAAAGACTTCAGTAACTTTTAAGTGAATGAAATACATGTCTTCAAAATTTAATTATTCTGTATCCATAAAGCTAAGACAATGCAGCATTCCCAAAATTAACCCAATACACATTTAAACATTGCACAGGAACATTTGAATGTTTTAAAGATGCAAGGATAATGCGGTTTTGCATACGAGGCTCTCAAACTTGTTTAAGAAAGTGGTGTGCCAAATGACGATTTTAAAGAAGTTCCATCGGTAATTTGCATTTTTCTTTGAAATAGGATATTTTGCCAAAAAAACTTTTCGGTACCGTTTTTGTCATGCCCTTAGCCTCTCTAACATAAAAGATTTGAGCAAAATACATTGTAGAATATTCAACCCTCAATTGCCATGAAATTAAAATTTGTCTGATCTTCACAGGCAGTCATGATCACTTTAGAACCCTTATTCAGCTCTGTAAAACAAAGCAGGACACTTATGGCAGAGCATACAAGTTTCATAAGGTCCATGTATAAAATGTACACTGGTGTATTTGCTTGAAAGAGTTTAGAAGTTATCGACTTTTCTGTGAGGCTGGCACTTATTCAGGGGAATGACTTATTCAGAATTTGCCTTTTTTTTGAAAAGCCTTAGATCTTTTTCTCTGTCAAACAAGGGCTAAGCAAAGTAGTTTAAAAGTCAGGTGTCCGAACAACTTTATTAGATCCAAACTAGCTAACCCTGTGACTGCTGTATGGTGAAACTGTTCTTTAAAACTCTTCAATTTGGCATTCAGCTAATCTGGAACCTATGCTATTTATTTTATTGATGACAATAAACCCAGGTAAAGCACCACATTACAATTATGGTAATTTCATATGTGCAGTATGCAAATATATGAAAATATGCTGCTGGGTCAGGAACTATCTCCTTTAAAAAACTCTCTCCTTTAAAAAACTATCTCCTTTAAGACAGAATAAAAGTTGCGGTTACAAATTGTGTGACTTTCTTGTTGTGTAATCAATGGAAATTTAATGTGCCTGGTATCAATGCCAACGTCAACGGAAGTCATTAATTTATAAGAGCTTGTAAACATTTTGCTGGTTATCATCCAAGAAAAAATATCCCATTTAAGACAAAAATTGATAAACTGATACCCTGATGAAGACAAAAATGATAAATTTGATATCCTGTATAAGACAAAAATCCCGAAAAACATACCCTGGCTGGCCGCACGTCCCCATTAAGCCCCCCCCCCCCCGTGTTTAACTCTCAGTTTAGTTACCAACTTTTTTAAATGAGGGCAGTAAGGCAGTAATATTAAATTAATAGCCAGTGAACATTGTCCTGCTTGAAATATAATGCATCAATGGCCTCTATTTGCTCTGAAGCAAAAGTGAATGAGTTGTCTGCATGGCTAATATGTAACGTTATGTTCTGTCACTCATTTTAGATGGTTACATTTTTGGTGCTGAACATTATTATGACGATTGTGACAGCAGGTGCAGCTATTATTGTTACCATTGCCCTTGCCGTTTGGAGTGGAGCAGTCGATACCAGCAAATGTGTGACTACAGATGGCAGCTGTATTTGTTACAATGGCTATTCCACAGAAACTTATGCTGGTGAGAATACAGAATTCAGACACAATAGCATGCATGTTATAGTTAGGTTCTCATATGTGAGCAAAATTGTACCTGTGCTGGTAGATGCATTTATTATTATATTGAGACATGATTCCATAGAACGAAATTGTAATTTCTGATGTCCTTCCAAGAAAAGCATCAGACAACAAAAACTGCACGGTGGAACCTTATTAAATGTTATCAGTTTTTAGTAGGCAGAATGAATATTTAACTTTTGGCAGAGTTTTGAAAAAATTTCTACACCAGCAAAATATAATTTTTATTATTAAGTGCCTATAACTAAAACTAAGGGTGTTTTAGCAGGTATTACTGTTGTTATGGTAACATAGGGTTAACATTTTAGCATTATAGCATTAATTGCCCATGTCTTGTTTCTGGTTGCAATAATATTGTTTAACTCTTGTTAAAGATCTATAAGTGTAAGCTTGCAACTGATTGTGGGTACATACATGTGCAGTGTATATCAATTGTGTCAATGATCAAAAATTTTAAGTTTTTTTTTATATTTTGCCTCTGTTTTACCAGTTGACGACTGTGATCTCTTGAATAAAGTCTTAGCTGCTTTTTGGGTGATCTTGATTTGTTGCTATGCCTCCGCTATTTTGGCCTTCACTGGATCCATTTTGGGTTGTGCTGCAACATGCTGTGCTCCACCGGTAAGGGCATTACTTTCTTAATAGTGCAGTAACTATAAAAATAAAAAATCAAGCTTGACAGAAATGAAGTTTTGCATTACTCTCAGTTAAGGTTGAAATGTGATAAATAGCCCTTTTCAGAGTTAACTTTGCTCATTTGCATTACAATTTATAATCTAGCACGTATGTGAGGCAATTTCTGGCTATTTTGTAGTTTTAGCCCGAAATTGCCACGCATCCACGTTGCATTACATTGTAATGCAAATGAGAAAAAATAACCGTGAAAAAGGCTATTGCCAGTAGAAAAAAATCGGAACTGACCGGCTATGTCCAAACATGTGTGAGAATTATTACTGTATAATTTACTAAAAGCGTCGAGTATATCATAAGTAACATGCATTGCTGATGAATAACAGCTGCAAGTTAAAATAGCAAAAAATATCATCACCTGGTGTCGCAGTCGTTTTGATACAAAGTTGTTTTGACACGAGTCGATGAAAGTCAAAGTCGATTTGATATACAGATAAAGTTAATTTGATAAAAACTGAAGTGGATTGGTCCAGCTTCCATTTTTACCTGATTACAAGTGGATTTTATTCGCTACAGAAACTAAACTACACACCCGGAAGTCTGAAATTATTAAGCTTATAGAATTTTCATGTTCAGAAATGCCAAGCGATGCTAAATGATGTTTATTATAGTGGATAATTTGCTCCACCGTGAGGCTCGTGCGACTTCCCTTCAAATCTAGCTTGATCAGAGAAGAAGTTAATTACGGCGTATTCAGCCGATTTCTAGATAAATGTGTTCTTCTTCTAAAAAATCCTGAACTCCCGGACACCGCATACTTTCAATCGATCGCTATCATATGCGATGCAAGATGAAAACACTTTCATTGGGATACTTCTTCTAGTTTACTTTCACTATAAAACGCCTTCAGTTTGTATCGAAACGACTTTGTACGAAACAACCGTAAACCTCACCACTGTGAATGTAATTCGTTACAATTGTTACCTTAGGCAGTTTTGTCATTATTGTCTACAAGGTCGCTTCAGACTGCATCCCAAGTTTGACTGAAGTCCCATCATCAATGAATAGGCCATTTTGCAATCACGTGTGGGCTTAGTTGCCTGGCCTATGAATGCAAGTGAGGCTGTTGGTGACCCTGCTTTGATACAGACCTCTCTGCTTTCCTCTTTTGACTGCCGTCAACTAGTTAGCATAAGAGCTGAAGCAACTTAAACAGCAAAAATAGTGAAGTGCTTATCAATTCTAAGTCACCTGCAGCCTCACTACCATTCAAAGGCCAGGTCAGTGAACAGACAACTGTAAGATGGTCTATTTGCTCTTGATATACGGCAGATTTGACGTACGTTGCCCCGCAAATGAGTAACTACTGGTATAGTAAGATGAACAATGTTTGAACAACATGAATAAGGAAGAATAAATTCATGCATGTGTTTGTACTGTTTCCTTGTTCCCTGAAACAACTTGAGCTTCTCGAAATAAAGCACCGTGAACCACCTATTACTCAGAATAGCATTCGACATCGCCGTCCACGCTTCCACTTTGAAAACCACTGTATGTACATGCTTTGGTTGTGGTTTGCTTCAATTAGATTTGAAAATTCCTCAGACTGCTGAAATTGTAATCGTAATTAAAATTATTAAAAATATCATTCGACAATAGTGTGGGAAAAACTGTGCCTGTATCAGATCGATCTTCCTACTCATTTGCCCCCTTAACTGTCGTTACTGTTTCAAATGGATTAAATCATGTGTAAATATCGCATTTTACCCTCACTGTAAATCATTGTTTCTCACAGGATCCACCCATGGTGATGATAGCCCAGCAACCAATTGGTGGTCCTGGGGTGGTGGTGTCCCATTCAGCCATGCAGGTTGTCGGAGGAGCTTATGCCCCCGGTGCTTATGGGCCAGCATATGCACCAGGTGTTCATGGACAGGCAATGCATCCAGAGCAAACGGTGGCGAGTCATGATAAGGCTCCTTTGGTGGTGTGAGCCATTTTGGACGTGCCATAAACACTACTACTCGGTGATGCCTGTAGTGTACTTTTATTTAATAACTTCATTGTCAGTAGCTTGCAGCACTTTGTTGATGTTTAATTTGTGAAGTTGTAAAGAAAGAACGCTTGTTAACAGAAGAACGAAATTACGTTAGGAGAGGATGAAACTTTTCAAAGCATTGATGAAACTTATGGTGCATTTTTCACAACTGATTCCTGTTTTCTTTCCAGTTAAAACTAAATTTTGATGTGTTAAGGATGTTTCCGCACAGTTCTGTACTACACTACAAACAACCTCCTTCCCAGGGTCTCACCCTGGGAAGGAGGTTGCACTACAAAGCAGCCCTTTTAAACAGCAGGATCGTAGGAGTAGCATGCATGCTGAATCCAAAAGAAAAGCCACATTTTCCAGATTATGTTTAAACGAGGTCTTGCTCATTTGCGTTCAGGTTAGTCAATTCAGACACCACCAAGCTGTTTTAGAGTCGTTGTGGAAACCATGATTTAGCATGAAACCGGACCGGCTTCATTTTAATAACTGGTTCATAGGTTTAGGACAGAAATGTGATCTGGTTTGATTGCCTCCTGGGTAGGTTCGTATTTTGAGCCTCTCATTTCTGTTTGTAGGACTTACTTCCTTAATCATCTTCCTGTTTCGAAACACATAAGGCCTCGGTCAAAGTGCGCCATTGGCTTCTGTTTGTAGGAAAGTCAGTTTAAACATCCAGTGTGTACACTATAAGTTCTAAGTTCCTATTATGTGTGTTATAGTTTGAAGTGTAGGGTAATTAAAATATTTTATTGCAAAGAAAAGCTCAAAAGCGTTTTGATATCAGCTATGTTGTTCTAGATGTGTTTTTGACAAGGTACATTCTAGAGGTAATGGAATATGTAACGACACCGCTCAGGGTGTGACTATAAAGACCTCACATTCCTTGAATGCTTTCATCTTGTGATGCCTGTAGCACCCCTGGTTAAGTCTCCTCACTCTATGAAGGTGGTAGAAATCGTGCACAAGCTAAAGAGTAGTTTGCACTTGCGTGTACAGATGAATGCACGAGTATAGTTGCTTTTTGGTTTAACATGCACAGGTAACCTTGGGTAGCATTTGAAAAATCCAGCTAAGAGGAGGGCAGTAGTATTAATAGGAAAGAAAAGGCCACGTAAAGGTATTCTGTCTTTTAATGATCCTTTCAGTAACGCAATAATTGAAATAGTACAATTGCTACTGTTTAGAATTGATAAGGGCTAGTGGCTTTTGAGTAGACAATTGTAACTTTAGATTGTGAAGAGTTCCTCTCTGTTTTATTCTTGACAAACCAAACCAGCACAGCACTGGACAATGGGAGCACGGGTGTAACTGCTGGAGAGCTTTTTTGCAGAATTGGATTCCTTGCGAAGTCCTTGCCAAATTTTATCATCGACAATATCCCCGTTTGTGTTTCTTTACTGTGGATTTCAAGCTTTTGGACAATGTGATGCCGGACGCAATCACATTGATCAGTTTGTTAAAATATTTTTTGATTTCTCAAGCTGGGTGCCTGTACCCCATATGCGCTAGTGGTTTGTCGTCTTCCAGTACAACAGAGACACGGAGTCGGAGACGAACTCTTACACTGTGATAACCATTTAACTCTTGTTGCTACAATTCCCACAAACTCTATAAAGTTTTATTGCAATAATTTTTCGATAAGGGCGGCTGTAACATGTACTCAAGTTAAAGTTTAGTTGTTCCCAAGAGATTATAATCATAGTCTCTTGTTAGTAAATTCTTGGTGTCTCTAATAGCTGTGTTACACTGCATATAAACCACTTTTGAATAAGTTGTACTGCTAGTAGAATAAATATGCTTTAAAGCGACTTGGCACTGTTGTTTTCATTGTTAACTTTTGTCATAATAATTTAGCTGACAGAACGCGGTAATTGTATTTGAATCCCTTAGCTGGTCTTGCAGCTACGATAGCAGTCATGTCCATTTGAATTTGGCCTGTCACGAGGGAAGATAATGACAAATGGAAAATAAACTCCTTAACTGTAATCGTGACTGTTTCACTTGTTTGCGAACATTTCCAACAAGAAGCTATTTCTCAGAAAGAAATAGTGTTTCGTTTCCGGAAAGATATCAAGTCTCAGAGAGGCTCGTGTTTTGATATCTTGTGCGTGTGAAGTCCCGGGGTGAAGGGGATTTGTGCTAATGCGTTGCTTTGAGATTCGCTTAGTTGCCAGAGCTTGGGGTTTTTCGTCGAGGCGGGATATAGCAAAGATATTTGTTTACAAACATTGTTTTTGTTATTTAAATGTTGAAAACTTTAAACAAAAGAACTCTTTGTTTCACCAGCCAATAGTTCTCTGGTTGGCATATTAATAACAATAGGTGACGTCACTGATATCTTTGCTATAGTACTGAAACTATGGTAGAAAAGGAAGAGCTATAAATTAATTCAAGTTTTCTACACATTACTGCACTTCGAAATGTATTTATTTGTGATACTTCCCTGTGACTCTGCTCAAGGAGAGAGGGGTACTCCCATATATGGGTATAGGTATGTCCAGCCTGAGAGGGTATGTTTTTTTTGTTTTGTTTTTTTTGAGACATTTAGGTCAATAATAGAGTATCCAATTTGGTCATTTTAGTCTCAAACTGGGCATGGTTTTGCACTTTAGTCTTGCATTTGGTATGTTCAGTCTTTTTAAAAGAAGCTAGTTTTTCATCATTATCGATAAGACCAGGAATCAAACAATAGCTGATAAGGCAGGAGATCCAGGAATCTCAAATTTTATGATATAGGGCACTTAGGCAGGTTTACGATAAGGCATACAATTTAAGGGACAGGTCATAAATAGGATTGAAAAATCGCAGATTTTGGTCTTAATTAATTAAGCAGGGTAAATGCTTCGGCAAGCAGGCCGCACGGCCCCGCCAATTTTTTGCAAATTCGAAATTATTGTGTGTGAGCCAAATAACGCTAAGAGGTAAAAGCATTTGACGCATAATTTTTCCATTTCTGTGCCAGGAAGTGCTTGATTCGAATGGCTGCTGCGGCACTCTTCGTTTTCTTGTCGTTGCTGCAATATATTTTTCTTTTCGGCAAAAAGGACGTGTTACATGTGACGGGAATTATGCCATTATTTACACAGTCCACCTTCGGCTTATTTATAATGACGCCAAATTAAAATACAAATGTTATCGGTATTTTCATGGAAACCAGCGCAGCCACGGTACCTCAAAACAAAAAGATTGTTATTTCTAAAAGCTTATGGTATAACGCGCTCCACAAGAAGTGAAGCTTCTCAAACTGTGGCGGAAAATTTGACAAATTCAATTAAATCTATAAAATGTCGACACCTTATAAGAAAGCCATATTGTACCTCTTTTGCAATAAAGCAAGGTTAATTAAAATACAATTTGATTAATTAGTTACCTTCCACAGAATATCGTTTCTGTCACTGGTATCATCCAAGTGTTCCAAGTACGTGTTCTTTTCCCGTAAGCATCCACAGAAAATCGGCGGTAATCCCTCACAAGTCCGATTTCACCAAAGTTATGTCGCCGTTGTGATCTTAATCACTTTTAAATCAAGCAAGAAAACAGATACCTTTGTCTCTTTAGAATCACAGCGTTCCAGTCTGACTTAAAACATTTAAGTCTTCAGTTATTTCTGCCTTCAGTGCCATTTTACGTTCCTTTTGTTTCCGTGACTCCAAATTAAATTTAGTTTCTTTTGCTGCGCATGTTTATCTTTTGGATAACAAGCGTTACTTTGATAACTCCCATGCTCACTATGTCAATAAATCACTCTAAAACGAAAAAACAGTACCATTTCTTTGTTGAACTAATCAAAACTAACTGCTTCGATCGGCTTAAAAAATCTCATTGGGGGTCAAATGCTTTTACCTCTTAGCGTTATTTGGCTCACACACAATAATTTCGAATTTGCAAAAAATTGGCGGGGCCGTGCGGCCTGCTTGCCGAAGCATTTACCCTGCTTAATTAATTAAGACCAAAATCTGCGATTTTTCAATCCTATTTATGACCTGTCCCTTAAATTGTATGCCTTATCGTAAACCTGCCTAAGTGCCCTATATCATAAAATTTGAGATTCCTGGATCTCCTGCCTTATCAGCTATTGTTTGATTCCTGGTCTTATCGATAATGATGAAAAACTAGCTTCTTTTAAAAAGACTGAACATACCAAATGCAAGACTAAAGTGCAAAACCATGCCCAGTTTGAGACTAAAATGACCAAATTGGATACTCTATTATTGACCTAAATGTCTCAAAAAAAACAAAACAAAAAAAACATACCCTCTCAGGCTGGACATACCTATACCCATATATGGGAGTACCCCTCTCTCCTTGAGCAGAGTCACAGGGAAGTATCACAAATAAATACATTTCGAAGTGCAGTAATGTGTAGAAAACTTGAATTAATTTATAGCTCTTCCTTTTCTACCATAGTTTCAGTACTATAGCAAAGATATCAGTGACGTCACCTATTGTTATTAATATGCCAACCAGAGAACTATTGGCTGGTGAAACAAAGAGTTCTTTTGTTTAAAGTTTTCAACATTTAAATAACAAAAACAATGTTTGTAAACAAATATCTTTGCTATATCCCGCCTCGACGAAAAACCCCAAGCTCTGGCAACTAAGCGAATCTCAAAGCAACGCATTAGCACAAATCCCCTTCACCCCGGGACTTCACACGCACAAGATATCAAAACACGAGCCTCTCTGAGACTTGATATCTTTCCGGAAACGAAACACTATTTCTTTCTGAGAAATAGCTTCTTGTTGGAAATGTTCGCAAACAAGTGAAACAGTCACGATTACAGTTAAGGAGTTTATTTTCCATTTGTCATTATCTTCCCTCGTGACAGGCCAAATTCAAATGGACATGACTGCTATCGTAGCTGCAAGACCAGCTAAGGGATTCAAATACAATTACCGCGTTCTGTCAGCTAAATTATTATGACAAAAGTTAACAATGAAAACAACAGTGCCAAGTCGCTTTAAAGCATATTTATTCTACTAGCAGTACAACTTATTCAAAAGTGGTTTATATGCAGTGTAACACAGCTATTAGAGACACCAAGAATTTACTAACAAGAGACTATGATTATAATCTCTTGGGAACAACTAAACTTTAACTTGAGTACATGTTACAGCCGCCCTTATCGAAAAATTATTGCAATAAAACTTTATAGAGTTTGTGGGAATTGTAGCAACAAGAGTTAAATGGTTATCACAGTGTAAGAGTTCGTCTCCGACTCCGTGTCTCTGTTGTACTGGAAGACGACAAACCACTAGCGCATATGGGGTACAGGCACCCAGCTTGAGAAATCAAAAAATATTTTAACAAACTGATCAATGTGATTGCGTCCGGCATCACATTGTCCAAAAGCTTGAAATCCACAGTAAAGAAACACAAACGGGGATATTGTCGATGATAAAATTTGGCAAGGACTTCGCAAGGAATCCAATTCTGCAAAAAAGCTCTCCAGCAGTTACACCCGTGCTCCCATTGTCCAGTGCTGTGCTGGTTTGGTTTGTCAAGAATAAAACAGAGAGGAACTCTTCACAATCTAAAGTTACAATTGTCTACTCAAAAGCCACTAGCCCTTATCAATTCTAAACAGTAGCAATTGTACTATTTCAATTATTGCGTTACTGAAAGGATCATTAAAAGACAGAATACCTTTACGTGGCCTTTTCTTTCCTATTAATACTACTGCCCTCCTCTTAGCTGGATTTTTCAAATGCTACCCAAGGTTACCTGTGCATGTTAAACCAAAAAGCAACTATACTCGTGCATTCATCTGTACACGCAAGTGCAAACTACTCTTTAGCTTGTGCACGATTTCTACCACCTTCATAGAGTGAGGAGACTTAACCAGGGGTGCTACAGGCATCACAAGATGAAAGCATTCAAGGAATGTGAGGTCTTTATAGTCACACCCTGAGCGGTGTCGTTACATATTCCATTACCTCTAGAATGTACCTTGTCAAAAACACATCTAGAACAACATAGCTGATATCAAAACGCTTTTGAGCTTTTCTTTGCAATAAAATATTTTAATTACCCTACACTTCAAACTATAACACACATAATAGGAACTTAGAACTTATAGTGTACACACTGGATGTTTAAACTGACTTTCCTACAAACAGAAGCCAATGGCGCACTTTGACCGAGGCCTTATGTGTTTCGAAACAGGAAGATGATTAAGGAAGTAAGTCCTACAAACAGAAATGAGAGGCTCAAAATACGAACCTACCCAGGAGGCAATCAAACCAGATCACATTTCTGTCCTAAACCTATGAACCAGTTATTAAAATGAAGCCGGTCCGGTTTCATGCTAAATCATGGTTTCCACAACGACTCTAAAACAGCTTGGTGGTGTCTGAATTGACTAACCTGAACGCAAATGAGCAAGACCTCGTTTAAACATAATCTGGAAAATGTGGCTTTTCTTTTGGATTCAGCATGCATGCTACTCCTACGATCCTGCTGTTTAAAAGGGCTGCTTTGTAGTGCAACCTCCTTCCCAGGGTGAGACCCTGGGAAGGAGGTTGTTTGTAGTGTAGTACAGAACTGTGCGGAAACATCCTTAACACATCAAAATTTAGTTTTAACTGGAAAGAAAACAGGAATCAGTTGTGAAAAATGCACCATAAGTTTCATCAATGCTTTGAAAAGTTTCATCCTCTCCTAACGTAATTTCGTTCTTCTGTTAACAAGCGTTCTTTCTTTACAACTTCACAAATTAAACATCAACAAAGTGCTGCAAGCTACTGACAATGAAGTTATTAAATAAAAGTACACTACAGGCATCACCGAGTAGTAGTGTTTATGGCACGTCCAAAATGGCTCACACCACCAAAGGAGCCTTATCATGACTCGCCACCGTTTGCTCTGGATGCATTGCCTGTCCATGAACACCTGGTGCATATGCTGGCCCATAAGCACCGGGGGCATAAGCTCCTCCGACAACCTGCATGGCTGAATGGGACACCACCACCCCAGGACCACCAATTGGTTGCTGGGCTATCATCACCATGGGTGGATCCTGTGAGAAACAATGATTTACAGTGAGGGTAAAATGCGATATTTACACATGATTTAATCCATTTGAAACAGTAACGACAGTTAAGGGGGCAAATGAGTAGGAAGATCGATCTGATACAGGCACAGTTTTTCCCACACTATTGTCGAATGATATTTTTAATAATTTTAATTACGATTACAATTTCAGCAGTCTGAGGAATTTTCAAATCTAATTGAAGCAAACCACAACCAAAGCATGTACATACAGTGGTTTTCAAAGTGGAAGCGTGGACGGCGATGTCGAATGCTATTCTGAGTAATAGGTGGTTCACGGTGCTTTATTTCGAGAAGCTCAAGTTGTTTCAGGGAACAAGGAAACAGTACAAACACATGCATGAATTTATTCTTCCTTATTCATGTTGTTCAAACATTGTTCATCTTACTATACCAGTAGTTACTCATTTGCGGGGCAACGTACGTCAAATCTGCCGTATATCAAGAGCAAATAGACCATCTTACAGTTGTCTGTTCACTGACCTGGCCTTTGAATGGTAGTGAGGCTGCAGGTGACTTAGAATTGATAAGCACTTCACTATTTTTGCTGTTTAAGTTGCTTCAGCTCTTATGCTAACTAGTTGACGGCAGTCAAAAGAGGAAAGCAGAGAGGTCTGTATCAAAGCAGGGTCACCAACAGCCTCACTTGCATTCATAGGCCAGGCAACTAAGCCCACACGTGATTGCAAAATGGCCTATTCATTGATGATGGGACTTCAGTCAAACTTGGGATGCAGTCTGAAGCGACCTTGTAGACAATAATGACAAAACTGCCTAAGGTAACAATTGTAACGAATTACATTCACAGTGGTGAGGTTTACGGTTGTTTCGTACAAAGTCGTTTCGATACAAACTGAAGGCGTTTTATAGTGAAAGTAAACTAGAAGAAGTATCCCAATGAAAGTGTTTTCATCTTGCATCGCATATGATAGCGATCGATTGAAAGTATGCGGTGTCCGGGAGTTCAGGATTTTTTAGAAGAAGAACACATTTATCTAGAAATCGGCTGAATACGCCGTAATTAACTTCTTCTCTGATCAAGCTAGATTTGAAGGGAAGTCGCACGAGCCTCACGGTGGAGCAAATTATCCACTATAATAAACATCATTTAGCATCGCTTGGCATTTCTGAACATGAAAATTCTATAAGCTTAATAATTTCAGACTTCCGGGTGTGTAGTTTAGTTTCTGTAGCGAATAAAATCCACTTGTAATCAGGTAAAAATGGAAGCTGGACCAATCCACTTCAGTTTTTATCAAATTAACTTTATCTGTATATCAAATCGACTTTGACTTTCATCGACTCGTGTCAAAACAACTTTGTATCAAAACGACTGCGACACCAGGTGATGATATTTTTTGCTATTTTAACTTGCAGCTGTTATTCATCAGCAATGCATGTTACTTATGATATACTCGACGCTTTTAGTAAATTATACAGTAATAATTCTCACACATGTTTGGACATAGCCGGTCAGTTCCGATTTTTTTCTACTGGCAATAGCCTTTTTCACGGTTATTTTTTCTCATTTGCATTACAATGTAATGCAACGTGGATGCGTGGCAATTTCGGGCTAAAACTACAAAATAGCCAGAAATTGCCTCACATACGTGCTAGATTATAAATTGTAATGCAAATGAGCAAAGTTAACTCTGAAAAGGGCTATTTATCACATTTCAACCTTAACTGAGAGTAATGCAAAACTTCATTTCTGTCAAGCTTGATTTTTTATTTTTATAGTTACTGCACTATTAAGAAAGTAATGCCCTTACCGGTGGAGCACAGCATGTTGCAGCACAACCCAAAATGGATCCAGTGAAGGCCAAAATAGCGGAGGCATAGCAACAAATCAAGATCACCCAAAAAGCAGCTAAGACTTTATTCAAGAGATCACAGTCGTCAACTGGTAAAACAGAGGCAAAATATAAAAAAAAAACTTAAAATTTTTGATCATTGACACAATTGATATACACTGCACATGTATGTACCCACAATCAGTTGCAAGCTTACACTTATAGATCTTTAACAAGAGTTAAACAATATTATTGCAACCAGAAACAAGACATGGGCAATTAATGCTATAATGCTAAAATGTTAACCCTATGTTACCATAACAACAGTAATACCTGCTAAAACACCCTTAGTTTTAGTTATAGGCACTTAATAATAAAAATTATATTTTGCTGGTGTAGAAATTTTTTCAAAACTCTGCCAAAAGTTAAATATTCATTCTGCCTACTAAAAACTGATAACATTTAATAAGGTTCCACCGTGCAGTTTTTGTTGTCTGATGCTTTTCTTGGAAGGACATCAGAAATTAAAATTTCGTTCTATGGAATCATGTCTCAATATAATAATAAATGCATCTACCAGCACAGGTACAATTTTGCTCACATATGAGAACCTAACTATAACATGCATGCTATTGTGTCTGAATTCTGTATTCTCACCAGCATAAGTTTCTGTGGAATAGCCATTGTAACAAATACAGCTGCCATCTGTAGTCACACATTTGCTGGTATCGACTGCTCCACTCCAAACGGCAAGGGCAATGGTAACAATAATAGCTGCACCTGCTGTCACAATCGTCATAATAATGTTCAGCACCAAAAATGTAACCATCTAAAATGAGTGACAGAACATAACGTTACATATTAGCCATGCAGACAACTCATTCACTTTTGCTTCAGAGCAAATAGAGGCCATTGATGCATTATATTTCAAGCAGGACAATGTTCACTGGCTATTAATTTAATATTACTGCCTTACTGCCCTCATTTAAAAAAGTTGGTAACTAAACTGAGAGTTAAACACGGGGGGGGGGGGGCTTAATGGGGACGTGCGGCCAGCCAGGGTATGTTTTTCGGGATTTTTGTCTTATACAGGATATCAAATTTATCATTTTTGTCTTCATCAGGGTATCAGTTTATCAATTTTTGTCTTAAATGGGATATTTTTTCTTGGATGATAACCAGCAAAATGTTTACAAGCTCTTATAAATTAATGACTTCCGTTGACGTTGGCATTGATACCAGGCACATTAAATTTCCATTGATTACACAACAAGAAAGTCACACAATTTGTAACCGCAACTTTTATTCTGTCTTAAAGGAGATAGTTTTTTAAAGGAGAGAGTTTTTAAAGGAGATAAGGCAGGAGATCCAGGAATCTCAAATTTTATGATATAGGGCACTTAGGCAGGTTTACGATAAGGCATACAATTTAAGGGACAGGTCATAAATAGGATTGAAAAATCGCAGATTTTGGTCTTAATTAATTAAGCAGGGTAAATGCTTCGGCAAGCAGGCCGCACGGCCCCGCCAATTTTTTGCAAATTCGAAATTATTGTGTGTGAGCCAAATAACGCTAAGAGGTAAAAGCATTTGACCCCCAATGAGATATTTTAAGCCGATCGAAGCAGTTAGTTTTGATTAGTTCAACAAAGAAATGGTACTGTTTTTTCGTTTTAGAGTGATTTATTGACATAGTGAGCATGGGAGTTATCAAAGTAACGCTTGTTATCCAAAAGATAAACATGCGCAGCAAAAGAAACTAAATTTAATTTGGAGTCACGGAAACAAAAGGAACGTAAAATGGCACTGAAGGCAGAAATAACTGAAGACTTAAATGGTTTTAAGTCAGACTGGAACGCTGTGGTTCTAAAGAGACAAAGGTATCTGTTTTCTTGCTTGATTTAAAAGTGATTAAGATCACAACGGCGACATAACTTTGGTGAAATCGGACTTGTGAGGAATAACAATCGGGATTACCGCCGATTTTCTGTGGATGCTTACGGGAAAAGAACACGCACTTGGAACACTTGGATGATACCAGTGACAGAAAGGATATTCTGTGGAAGGTAACTAATTAATCAAATTGTATTTTAGTTAACCTTGCTTTATTGCAAAAGTGGTACAATATGGGTTTCTTTTAAGGTGTCGACATTTTATAGATTTAATTGAATTTGTCAAATTTTCCGCCACAGTTTGAGAAACTTCACTTCTCGTGGAGCGCGTTATATCATAAGCTTTTAGAAATAACAATCTTTTTGTTTTGAGGTACCGTGGCTGCGCTGGTTTCCATGAAAATACCGATAACATTTGTATTTTAATTTGGCTTCATTATAAATAAGCCGAAGGTGGACTGTGTAAATAATTGCATAACTCCCGTCACATGTAACACGTCCTTTTTGCCGAAAAGAAAAATATATTGCAGCAACGACAAGAAAACGAAGAGTGCCGCAGCAGCCATTCGAATCAAGCACCTCCTGGCACAGAAATGGAAAAATTATGCGTCAAATGCTTTTACCTCTTAGCGTTATTTAGGCTCACACACAATAATTTCGAATTTGCGAAAAATTGGCGGGGCCGTGCGGCCTGCTTGCCGAAGCATTTACCGCTTAATTAAGACCAAAATCTGCGATTTTTCAATCCTATTTATGACCTGTCCCTTAAATGTATGCCTTATCGTAAACCTGCCTAAGTGCCCTATATCATAAAATTTGAGATTCCTGGATCTCCTGCCTTATCAGCTATTGTTTGATTCCTGGTCTTATCGATAATGATGAAAAACTAGCTTCTTTTAAAAAGACTGAACATACCAAATGCAAGACTAAAGTGCAAAACCATGCCCAGTTTGAGACTAAAATGCCCAAATTGGATACTCTATTATTGACCTAAATGTCTCAAAAAAAAACAAAAAACATACCCTCTCCGGCTGGACATACCTATACCCATATATGGGAGTACCCCTCTCTCCTTGAGCAGAGTCACAGGGAAGTATCACAAATAAATACATTTCGAAGTGCAGTAATGTGTAGAAAACTTGAATTAATTTATAGCTCTTCCTGTTCTACCATAGTTTCAGTACTATAGCAAAGATATCAGTGACGTCACCTATTGTTATTAATATGCCAACCAGAGAACTATTGGCTGGTGAAACAAAGAGTTCTTTTGTTTAAAGTTTTCAACATTTAAATAACAAAAACAATGTTTGTAAACAAATATCTTTGCTATATCCCGCCTCGACGAAAAACCCCAAGCTCTGGCAACTAAGCGAATCTCAAAGCAGCGCATTAGCACAAATCCCCTCACCCCGGGACTTCACACGCACAAGATATCAAA
>JAHPZR010003761.1:40000-44499 GCA_019787425.1 Platygyra sinensis | reverse complement strand
TACAGTGTAAAGTGATGTAACTTTCTTGTTTGACCACATTATTTTGTCATGTATTCAAGAGCAAACAAATAAGTTTGGAAGGCTTTGTGTTCCAATTGTGAATCATTGTTGCCAGCGTAAATTGCTTTTTGCCTTTACTAATTAATCTGAGAGAGTTTTATGCTGACTTCAGTGAATGTGCACATTGCGTACTAGGTAGTGCATTGGTTAAAGTTGGAACAACAGAAAAAAAGCTTGGCCAGGCAGAGAGAGATTTGAAGGCCAAATCTATGTCGCACTTTCTTCATCAGCTTAAGACGTTTTTGGAAGGGGACATGAAAACAATATCAGTAAGTATATGTGATGCAATTTGAATGGCTCTTGAATAAGCATCAAAGTTTGTAGCAGGTATCCAGTCCTCCTTGCCATTAACAGTAGGTATTGTCCTGGTTGAAATGGAAGATTGTTTGACAAAGGAAACATCCCTTTCTTATTTTGGGAGTATTATCTTCTACAAGTTCAATTCCTCAATGAACTAGCTTCACTCCTAGCTACCTTCCTGTGGAATAATTGCATTAACTTTCAATAACTGTTAGTTTCACTCACTTAGGCATGTTTACAATCATGGACAAAACTCTTGGGAAAAATTTGCACTTTTGGCATTTTTGTGTACACGCCAAATGCACATACTACTTCACCTGCGTAATATCGACCCCCTCGCCCCATACAAAATTATGTTGAAAAACTAGTCCTTGCAATTTCACCTGATTTTCAGCATTTTATCGGGTGGGGAGGGGTGGGAGGCAACATTTTTTTAAACAGATAGCAGCATTTTTCAAACTTTCATTGTAAAACACAGATAATTCATTACTTTGCCTAAGCGTCCCAAGGACTTTTGTCCACGATTGTAATTAGATAGTCCCAAACTAAGGTTTTAAGTTCCTCTCTGTCTCTAGAAAGAACGCAGAACTCTTTTGGCTAAAAGACTGGACCTGGATGCCTGCAAAACTAAAGTAAGAAAAGCTCAGAGCCCTGAGAAGATTCAACAGGTTAGTATGTATGTACAACAGTGAGGAGACTGTGATTGAAAGTTTGAGCACATCACTTTTCACATTCTCTTTCTGCACTGTGTTATTCATTCAGTCTGATGATTTTGAAAGATTTTGCTATCCTTGACTCACCATGTTGGTACGGTGGGGGGGGGACTTCTTTAATTTTAGCGGTTTCATATTCGTGTCTCATTCAACGCGTTTCTGTCGGTTTCAGTTCAACCATTAAGATGATCGACGATGGTCCAAAAGCCATCGAGTAGTAACCTGCGAGTACTTTACAATCACGATTCTCTAGTTTTAAATCAAGTACCTATATTAAAATCAAAGGAATGACTTGAGCGCAGAGAATAGTTCACTTCAACGGTACAGATTAGAAAACAACAAAAGAATAAATTGAACTCAAGGGAATCGCCTAAAATGGATTAATCTGTTAATGAGATGGAACTATCGTAAATTGATTGTATGTTTTGCCAACAAAAGCTTTTATTGGCTTTAGGTTGCACAAGTTTTTCTTTCCTTCCCGGATTTTGGTAGAGGTAAGTAAATAATTGTTCTAACTCCTGCAATAAAGTTTTCTCCAAACTTAGTTTCAAACAGTCAAAATTGTAAACCCCCTACTATGTCTGGGCTTCCGAAAGGGTACAGTTGCATCATAAATTCTCCCAAATCGGGTTTTGTCTCCTGGCCTGTTGCAGTTTAATTTGAGTAAATTCTCAGTAGATCGACTTCCAAAAAACCGTGTGATATAAAGTATATGTTAGCCAATTTTTTTATGCGTACCATCATCTAAATTAAATACAATTTGAAAAGTGATTTTGTTTGTATCCAACTTTGCCTATTGTTATGGTAAGAAATTTTTAAGACAATGAAGTTATTGTTGTCGGTCCGGAGGGATTTTTCTACTCGATATCGCGAAATAACACTCGTGTTAAATCGAGTTCAATCGGTAGATTTTCGGTGACGGCATTTTTGATCCTAACGGGAGAGTACTTGAGAAAAAATCAGACAGACTAACAGGGGGTGAGTTAGTACACGCGCGCTACCTCGACCTAACTGTTCTGCGCTTTTTATCAGAAAGTAGTCAGGTCCTAAGTAAAAAGAATAATTTAGAATCAGAGTGGTGGCGTTTTTTGAGTAGGTTTCATGAATTAATGAAACTGCATCGTCGTTTAAGTTTTCTTTACTCAATTTCCCAGGAAGCCGCAGAAATAAGACTTTAAATTTTATGTGATGCAAAATTTATTGAACAAAAATAAAACACAAGATCGTTCCAAATATATTCAGCACGCGATGATCAGAGATGTGTGGCGTCTTTTAGAGGCATATATTTCATACACCCTCTAGTATCATCAATACCAGCCCTCGTTCTTGCTCCAATTGCAAATACAGCCATTTATGAACCAATCTCTAAAAATAGTCAATTGGTGCATTGCCTTTAACTTGATAACTAGTGACTCGCAGTGTTAATCATGATAAACTGTAAACAAAGTGTTTGAACGTTTATTGAGCAACCAAATAACAACAAAGTATGATGATCGCCTTGGTGATGGCCTCACAGCTTACCGAAAGCACAATAGCTGTGAAACATCATTGATTGGCCTTGTAGGGAGATTGGATACTGGTTAGGGAAAATCGTCTCTCAGTGGGAATAGTCGAAAGTATTTGATAGCTTACATCCACACCTTATGCTGTGTAAGTAAAAAGCCTCTGTGGTTTCCAAGACAGAGCACTGGATTTGTTGTGCAGCTACTTGTGAAGACGCTTGGGGAGAGTACGCATTGGGTCGGCAACTAGCTCGTGGAGAAACTTGGAACGAGGCTGCTCTCAGGATCGCTGTTAGGACCGTTATATATTGTGGAATATATCTCAGAACGATCTCTCATATATATAACGAAGACTTTGGGTTTTCCATGTACGCGGACGATCACCAGGTCTATGTGAAAGGAAAAGACATATGTACTGTATTTGCGAAACTTCTCGTTCTTTTAAGGCAGAACGAAATAAATTTAAATGATTAGATAGGCCGGAGCTTAAGCTAAAAGATGATACCATTTTTGTTGTTGATGACGCCATCTTGGATCCGCCAACTCACATTTCACTAATTTCTTTTAAAAAAAGTCAAGAAATAACGGAAATGAACACAAAATTAGCCAGGATGCTTATGGAATCTAAAAAAAACACGTGACTTTCTGCAATTTGACGAAGAAAACTGAAAAAGAAAAACTACAGAATTATTTCTAAAAAGTTTATTTTTGATCAGACCTCCATGGAATTTAATGATTGCCATAGCAACGTAAATCAAACGAAACTATGAAGAAGTAGTAGAAACATTGCCAACATAAAGTTACTTGATCTTTAATTAGTTGCAGTTGATAATTTTTGCAATGACTTTTTGAAAGCCTTTTTCGTCCCATCATATGAGAACTTCAATTTTGAAAAGGGGGGTTCCCATGCTCATTAAGGAGCACTGAGGCGATTAGTCTAAACACTTCACGTGGCTAAATATTCCCCCAGCTAAAACTGAGGGATATCCGAGATTATAATCCACCCATTAATTTTTGAGTGATTTTAGTGGCTATTTTACGTCACGTGGTATAAATCTCTGCACATTTATCACGCAATAACCCCCGCCCGAGTCGATATTTGTCCTCCGATTGTTTCCGTCTAAGAGAAACATACTCAGCACAAGAATTTCAACTTTTCCTTTCTCTTATTTAATATGGAAGGAAACCAAACTAGTGTTACTGAGTCTAGCGATGATGACATTAAAAAGTTGATGGAAAGTGCTGTTCCGGAAAGTACAAAAAAGTCACCAAAATATGCTGTCAATGTCTTTGAAGGTGGAGAAAGTCACGAGTAGACTTTTAATAATATTTAGTCCTACGTATATTTAAACCGATTCATTTTACAAAATAAAGATTTAATACAATGTGATAACTAACTATTAAATAAACCAACCGTTCACGTCCGACTTTAGCGTGTAGGAAGGGGAGAAAAATTCCAGTCGCACTTGAAATCCTGGAGTCGGCAGAATTGTCAACCATGTTGAAACCTTTTTTACGCAGAAGCCAGAAAATTCAGTGGAAGGAAAACCGCACAGTCGCAGCTTGGTCTGAATGCTCCAGAAAGTTTTGCAAATTCGGCATGGTTCAACACCATTCTCTACTTCGGAAAGAGAGGCCGTGAAAACCAACGCGAGATGAAACCCCGGTGACCTTAAGCTCAAAACAACAACAACCGGCTGAAGTACTTCACCTCAAGCGAGAGAGCGACGAAAAATCAGTCCACCTTCAAGTGCTACAGATTTTACACATTCTGTGTTTCACAGATGTAAATTCTGAGACTTAAATACATTTCTTTCTAGTCAAGATTATGAACAGTACGTCGGAATATATGAACCAAAAGCGCCAAGTTTTCGAGTTTTTGATCCAAGGGGCGTTACGAGAATTAAATTCACTTGACAGCTTT
>JAHPZR010003761.1:35000-37500 GCA_019787425.1 Platygyra sinensis | reverse complement strand
CAAAGAAGATTTTGCGCAGCCCAGGGGATTCATTAAGGGCCTGGCACTGGGCAAATTGACCGGCTGTGAACGAGACTTAGCCATCAATTTGCCCGGCTGTTTTCGTCTTCTCTTCTTACTTTCTTTCATAAGAAAAACTAAAAATGCCCGGCTAAAAAACCTCACTGACCCCGTGCACAGAAACTTAATGAAACCCCTGCCAGCCCAGTTCTCTGTAATAAAAATATCATTTAGAAACATTTAAGGTGGCTTCAAACAGTTTCAAGCACTTACATTTTGATGCGTCGTTATAGCCACTCTTTATCACATGATGCTACAATCATGGTATCAAAATACTGCCCAACTATTGTTGAACACGTTGTTGTCCTTTTCATAACATAATAGGTTACCATAGCAACAGTATGACCTGCTAACACACCCTTAATTACGCCTTTAGGGGCTTAAAATTCAAAAACGGCACGGTGAAATTTTTTTATATCATTATATTCCTACCACTATTTTCGCAACTCAGTGCGTGATATTCCCTTTTTTCGTGTAAAACAATCAGGTTAAACATGAACGAGTGTGAACGCAGATCTTTTCTCTCTGTAGTGTTCAAAAGGACTGGACCCCAGCATTGGTCTGTGGTCAGGAATAATCTCAATTAACCTCCCATGGAACAATCAAAAGGCAGAAGTGTCTAAACAAAGGTCATCCACGAAGTCTTTACAAGTCGTGGAGACTGAAAACTGCTATAAGTGAATAGACCTTTTTCGCTTGTACATTTTGTTTTCCCAATACAGATCATGTGATGATACTCAGGAGATTTGATCTTTTGTTTTGTTCATTAAAAAGGGTACATGCAAGCATGAATATGTCTGCATGTACTCTTTTTAATGAACAAGACAAAGGATCAAATCTCCTGAGTATCATCACATGATCTGTATTGGGAAAACAAAATGTACAAGCGAAAAAGGTCTATTAAACTGGTAGCTCAAGAGATAAGGAGATGGCAAAGAACGACAGAACGCAGCTGATTCATGGCAGATGTTTTGACAATAGCCCATGCTCTTTTAATTGCATCCTGAATACCAGAGTGGAAAAACAAGCCGCTGATGTCAAGATCCCTGTGAAAATCCACATCTATTATGTCGTGGCGCTAATCCCGCCGCAGCAAGACGACAGACGCCAAAGGAAAAAACAAAATAAAAGAAACAAAACAAAACAAAACACTGATGTATTCGATTTTAACCAATGAGTGTTTATGATTTAATTTAGAACTGAGTTTCTATATGACTCCTAAGAAATACAATAAGTAATAAAAGTTGACAATAAAGATGTTTGAAGCATTTTTATCGATATTTTTAAGTTTACTGCAATATTCTACCCCGGTGAAATTCGTGACGCACTGTCGATTCATCAAAGTCACTGGAGCGATTAAGTTTGACCATGTTGGTTTTATTGCTTGTGAAGAAGGTGCTAATGGCCTCCAACAGTGTGTAATTCACGTGAAAACAAAAAGCAAATAAACACGCTTAGTTTCAGCGCACTTGCTTAACAAGCAGTGATCATTCTTAGACTGTTTAGAAGCATGCCGCGGGCATTCATTGAATTATCAACTACGAAACTCCAAGCCGTTAGGTCGGATAAACTAGGTTGATTGATCGCCAGATGTAATTTGATTGTTGTTATATGGATTGCAAATCGTGTATGGATTAGATTTGGGACTCATTTGATGATCTGATCTTCAAACCATACACGATTGGCACTGCATATAACAACAATCAAATTACAACAATTGAGCTGTAACCCATTATTTCTGCCTGGAAAACACAAGGTGCCCACGAAACGATTCGCTGTTTAAGTAATCGACTTGGCATGAAACAATTTCAGATATTAAACTAATTCCATTTAAATGATTGTAAGAGCATTATAATTTTGTTACACCTTATGAACATCAGTTAGTAGTGTTTGCACCTCGGTTTGAAGTTGAAACGCTCATAGAAGTTACCAATACCCTTTCATTTACGAAACAAGTAAAGGAAACGGTGAAGAACAAAACAAAATTTACACATTGTATAGAGGGAAAAAGCAAAGTTGAAATTTATTTGAAACATCATTTCTCATATAGTACTAGATGCCTTGCCCGTCTCAGCTTTTCTTTACTTTTAGAACAATAATTGAAAATATTATTATCAACTTCTCTTTTCATGCACACTACCCAGAATTTAAAATTGTGGGTAGTGTGCATGAAAAGAGAAGTTGATAATAATATTTTCAATTATTGTTCTAAAAGTAAAGAAAAGCTGAGACGGGCAAGGCATCTAGTACTATATGAGAAATGATGTTTCAAATAAATTTCAACTTTGCTTTTTCCCTCTATACAATGTGTAAATTTTGTTTTGTTCTTCACCGTTTCCTTTACTTGTTTCGTAAATGAAAGGGTATTGGTAACTTCTATGAGCGTTTCAACTTCAAACCGAGGTGCAAACACTACTAACTGATGTTCATAAGGTGTAAC
>JAHPZR010003761.1:15000-30000 GCA_019787425.1 Platygyra sinensis | reverse complement strand
TACGTAGGACTAAATATTATTAAAAGTCTACTCGTGACTTTCTCCACCTTCAAAGACATTGACAGCATATTTTGGTGACTTTTTTGTACTTTCCGGAACAGCACTTTCCATCAACTTTTTAATGTCATCATCGCTAGACTCAGTAACACTAGTTTGGTTTCCTTCCATATTAAATAAGAGAAAGGAAAAGTTGAAATTCTTGTGCTGAGTATGTTTCTCTTAGACGGAAACAATCGGAGGACAAATATCGACTCGGGCGGGGGTTATTGCGTGATAAATGTGCAGAGATTTATACCACGTGACGTAAAATAGCCACTAAAATCACTCAAAAATTAATGGGTGGATTATAATCTCGGATATCCCTCAGTTTTAGCTGGGGGAATATTTAGCCACGTGAAGTGTTTAGACTAATCGCCTCAGTGCTCCTTAATGAGCATGGGAACCCCCCTTTTCAAAATTGAAGTTCTCATATGATGGGACGAAAAAGGCTTTCAAAAAGTCATTGCAAAAATTATCAACTGCAACTAATTAAAGATCAAGTAACTTTATGTTGGCAATGTTTCTACTACTTCTTCATAGTTTCGTTTGATTTACGTTGCTATGGCAATCATTAAATTCCATGGAGGTCTGATCAAAAATAAACTTTTTAGAAATAATTCTGTAGTTTTTCTTTTTCAGTTTTCTTCGTCAAATTGCAGAAAGTCACGTGTTTTTTTAGATTCCATAAGCATCCTGGCTAATTTTGTGTTCATTTCCGTTATTTCTTGACTTTTTTTAAAAGAAATTAGTGAAATGTGAGTTGGCGGATCCAAGATGGCGTCATCAACAACAAAAATGGTATCATCTTTTAGCTTAAGCTCCGGCCTATCTAATCATTTAAATTTATTTCGTTCTGCCTTAAAAGAACGAGAAGTTTCGCAAATACAGTACATATGTCTTTTCCTTTCACATAGACCTGGTGATCGTCCGCGTACATGGAAAACCCAAAGTCTTCGTTATATATATGAGAGATCGTTCTGAGATATATTCCACAATATATAACGGTCCTAACAGCGATCCTGAGAGCAGCCTCGTTCCAAGTTTCTCCACGAGCTAGTTGCCGACCCAATGCGTACTCTCCCCAAGCGTCTTCACAAGTAGCTGCACAACAAATCCAGTGCTCTGTCTTGGAAACCACAGAGGCTTTTTACTTACACAGCATAAGGTGTGGATGTAAGCTATCAAATACTTTCGACTATTCCCACTGAGAGACGATTTTCCCTAACCAGTATCCAATCTCCCTACAAGGCCAATCAATGATGTTTCACAGCTATTGTGCTTTCGGTAAGCTGTGAGGCCATCACCAAGGCGATCATCATACTTTGTTGTTATTTGGTTGCTCAATAAACGTTCAAACACTTTGTTTACAGTTTATCATGATTAACACTGCGAGTCACTAGTTATCAAGTTAAAGGCAATGCACCAATTGACTATTTTTAGAGATTGGTTCATAAATGGCTGTATTTGCAATTGGAGCAAGAACGAGGGCTGGTATTGATGATACTAGAGGGTGTATGAAATATATGCCTCTAAAAGACGCCACACATCTCTGATCATCGCGTGCTGAATATATTTGGAACGATCTTGTGTTTTATTTTTGTTCAATAAATTTTGCATCACATAAAATTTAAAGTCTTATTTCTGCGGCTTCCTGGGAAATTGAGTAAAGAAAACTTAAACGACGATGCAGTTTCATTAATTCATGAAACCTACTCAAAAAACGCCACCACTCTGATTCTAAATTATTCTTTTTACTTAGGACCTGACTACTTTCTGATAAAAAGCGCAGAACAGTTAGGTCGAGGTAGCGCGCGTGTACTAACTCACCCCCTGTTAGTCTGTCTGATTTTTTCTCAAGTACTCTCCCGTTAGGATCAAAAATGCCGTCACCGAAAATCTACCGATTGAACTCGATTTAACACGAGTGTTATTTCGCGATATCGAGTAGAAAAATCCCTCCGGACCGACAACAATAACTTCATTGTCTTAAAAATTTCTTACCATAACAATAGGCAAAGTTGGATACAAACAAAATCACTTTTCAAATTGTATTTAATTTAGATGATGGTACGCATAAAAAAATTGGCTAACATATACTTTATATCACACGGTTTTTTGGAAGTCGATCTACTGAGAATTTACTCAAATTAAACTGCAACAGGCCAGGAGACAAAACCCGATTTGGGAGAATTTATGATGCAACTGTACCCTTTCGGAAGCCCAGACATAGTAGGGGGTTTACAATTTTGACTGTTTGAAACTAAGTTTGGAGAAAACTTTATTGCAGGAGTTAGAACAATTATTTACTTACCTCTACCAAAATCCGGGAAGGAAAGAAAAACTTGTGCAACCTAAAGCCAATAAAAGCTTTTGTTGGCAAAACATACAATCAATTTACGATAGTTCCATCTCATTAACAGATTAATCCATTTTAGGCGATTCCCTTGAGTTCAATTTATTCTTTTGTTGTTTTCTAATCTGTACCGTTGAAGTGAACTATTCTCTGCGCTCAAGTCATTCCTTTGATTTTAATATAGGTACTTGATTTAAAACTAGAGAATCGTGATTGTAAAGTACTCGCAGGTTACTACTCGATGGCTTTTGGACCATCGTCGATCATCTTAATGGTTGAACTGAAACTGATTATAAAGTATATAGAATATAAACAGGCAAATTTCTAACACTAAACTTAACTGTTTAATGACTGTTTCCTGGTCGATTCTTGACAAATTTGTACATCGGATTGTTCATCAATATCAGACAGGTTCTTGATGTTCTTCATATGATTTGATTGATATTCACATATGTGTCTGAGTGTGGCCTGAGTAAGCAGATTAAAATGTATTTTCGTAATATAAACACTGCTATAAATTCTCATGTCTTTCTTTACAGGGTTATGGGAACTCTTAAACACACAGTTCACCTATCTGCTCGAGAGCTTTTATCCTCTTTGTCCTGGAATCTTCTTCAACAATGGCTGACAAACGACCACGCGTCATCGATTGATATAATTACTGTCTCCTCAGTCATGCAATAAGAATTGTGGCGATATTTTACACAGCTACATGAATTCCCGCCAAAATCTTCTTAAGTATCCATCATTAAAGCTCTGTAGAACATAGCGTTGTTGTCAACAAACCATCTTCAAGCTGGGTGTCTGCCGCTCCTGAACTGTACGTACAAGGGATTGAACTCACTCGTCGTAATTTTATTTGTTCATATTGGTCGCCATCAGTAGCCGCTAAAACTTGCTTCAGAAGAACTAAAGAACTCAGGGAGCTGCTTCGCTTTCTCCTTATTTTGGGTCTCTCATCTTTTTCACCCATTTCTGTCACACTGGGCTGTTGTTTGCTTTCATATTTTAAGTCAACACCACCGTTCTGTAGGCCCCCATCTGAACCAATATTACTCAGCTGAGTTTGATCAACGATGCTTTCAAACGCATAGTCTTTTTCTGTTATTATTGCATGATCTGGTAGTAATCCTGAGTTTGTGCCAAACGGGTATGCATCCGGCTGATCTACCTCTGTGCCATTGCATTTGAAATAACACACAGATTTTGACATTTCTATTTGATAGAACTGCCTGCTGATGAATACGAATCACTGCTTTGGCCCTCGTGATTACAGGGTCCAGCAAACAACTGTGTGATTAATAACAATTCTATTCTTTCGAGAACGTTTTTGAGACTGCTCACATTATTTAAATCAACTTCAATGTCAAACGCTCTATTGTTCCTCAGAAATTGCTATCATAATTAATCTTCTCTTTCAGTGATTTGCTTCGGTCAGTTGCTCATAGTCTAAAACATTTCTGTCACTCAACTCCTTGACACTGTGTCCTTTATGTCCGTATAGAAGTAATAAACTGGAAAGATATAACATTTCGGAGTCACAGAGGACGAGAAGAACATTCGTATAGGAGACATTGATCAATCCTATTGAAATTTTCAAGCTTTAAATTTGATTATATTATGAGGTTATGATTTTGTGGCAAACAATTGATTGTCAGTGTGATCTCATGGGAATATAATGGAATTGTTTATACAAAAGAAAATGAAACAATATGGAAATGTGATTGAGATAAATTAAATTTAGGGCTCGAGTGGGTTTCGTGATAAAGAAAACCACTAAAAAAGAAAGCAGATTTTAATATTAGAAGAAAAAAAAGAAAGACATCAACCATCCACGTATTGTTTGCAGTGTTTTTTCTTTGCAAATCAATCATTTTGAAACTCTGATTTCATGGAACCTGCTGCAATACTTGTAAAATCAAAGTGGTTATTATTATTATTATTATTATTATTATTATTATTATTATGTTTTGTTGTTGTTGTTGTTGTTTTTTTTTAGCTCACGCCAGTATGTACCGTGAAACGCATTGCAATTCAGTAAAAATTGTATTTGAGCTGTCGATGAAGAGTTGTCAATAAATTACTGCTCAGAATTAAGAATGAGCGATCGCGAACGGATGACTAGCTTACGCTATGCGCTGGTAGTGCGAGATGTAATCTTTATTTGTTTTATTATTATTTTTTTTTTTCGTTGTGGTACGAAATAATAAAACCGTGAACTGTAATGGGAAGAATGACAAACAAAAAAAGATGAACAAATGACCGAAAAAGTTTGAAAGGATAAAACTATGGCTGAAAAATCATGGAGAACCGGGATGAGAAAGAAAAAAAAATTCAACTTTTAAAGACCCCACTACTAACGTTTTAGCTTCGCAACAGGCCAATTACAGAATAAAGAGTTTAAGTATTTTTTCTGAACCTTGGCAGGTATTGTATAACTTTCTAATTTATTTCCCTTTTACCGTAGTTTAAAACAACGAAACTTTTGTAACACTGTCTTGTTTCATTTAGTTGGTATCTGAAAGATTTGATAGGTAATCGTATTCTGGTATTTAAATATGAAAAGTTTATATAGGTTACGCTAACATTTACATTTAATTTAGGACATACTAAACAATCGTCGGATTTTATTGTTCGTTTTCACCGGTTTATTCTTGCGTTCAAGTTTGTATACATTTTACACATTTATAACTGATGGGATAACAGAATGTGTAAGAATGTAAGAATTTAAACCCTTAAGAATTTTTTTTTTTTTTAAATTTATCTTTAGACTCTGTCTTATTTAAAAATTAGATGACATTTGAGGTCAGGTTTACTGCTCGGTGCATGCTAAGGATTGTATAGCGCGTACATAAAGGAAAAGTGATTTTCCCACTTTCATACTGAGCCATGTGCAGTTCATCGATTAACGGACCGGAAGGCCGGCCAAATTTTCATACAAGATTGCAACGGAAAAAACACTGAAGATATCGAATTAATTTTGACGGTATGTGACTGTCGTGGCTTAATATAACGCAACGACCGCACATACAATTTGTATGGGAAATTAGGCCTACATATACTAAAATGAAGAATGTGCAAATCAACTTTTGACACTCACCTCAACTTATGGTTGTCTTATGTCTTTCTATGGAACTTTGGCGCAATTTATGTCCAGTTTTGTGACTCATAGCCGAAGGCATCGCACACATTCTTAAACCACAAAACAGTCTAAACTGCATGAACAGAAATTGCGCTCAAATTCCCGGACCACACAACTTTAGAGGAAAGACAGAGAGAGAGCCTGATCTGCTTGCGGTTTTATGCCGTTAACAGCCATACATTAGGCAATTCAAACCCTCCCCTTGTTATCCTTCAGACTTAACTGTAGCCATGCAAAACATGCAAGTGACTTCGTTTGGGTTACCGATGGCAAAGCGAACAATGTCACAGCAAATCCTTGGGAGATATACATGTTCGGTTAAACTTTCTAAAACGTCCATCTTGGTTACAGAATGGGGTATTCTGGAAGGAGGCGACTGCTCTAGGAAAGTTTGGACAAATAAATGCAAAAAAAAAATGGTATTATAGATTTGAGCGTTGTAGAGAGTCACTATGGATGTACGGAATGTTATCTGTTATGGTTGTTACCGGAGAGGTGGCCGTTGTGCTATATCAAGTCCAACAGTGAAACTGTTTAACCTAGCCTTGAATATCAAAGGAGTCTCGAAAACCTGTATGCAGTTCTCACAAATTAATTTTGTTTTAAAAAATGTTGAAAGTCCTTATCTGAGTTATACGTTTAAAGAGATCCGGTATCTGATATAGTACATAAGGGACTAGAAAATCAACATGCATCAATGATGATAATTTCATGCCGCAAGTATTCTTGTCTTTAATTATCAACATAAAGACTTGATTCCTTGTTTTATCTGTATCAGCTAATGGTAAAAATAAACATCCATCACTGCGAAAACTTAATTATGAGAGCTTTTATTGTTTATTTGTCTCAGGAAAGAAAACAGTCTTTAAAAAAGGAACCACTTCACGTTATGACGTAATTTAAAGATCATTATACAGAAGCCATCAAGTTATCTCCAGTCAACCGTGGGTAATGGAAATCCATGAATCAACTGAAACCATTGAGGTATAATCCAATTTCATGTTTATTTTGATTTATTTTTGCAGTGATTTTCACTTTCTTGGCAATACTTTCCCTTTTTGAATATTAAAAGCGCATTGTTAGTTCTAAAGTAATGGAAACCTTGGCGCCAAAATCTATACGGATGAATGATTATTGGCGACAATGGATTTATCAGACTATTTTGTTGTCACAGGTTTAGCGTGTCGTCGTGTTTAAAGGAGGTATGCGGAACATACTTCCAGAAGAAAATGGAATAATTGCATTTCAGTGTCTCCACTCGTTGCTATTTTCTGCCAAACAGAAAAGTCAACATCTTCTATATCTAAATTACATAGGAACTGTTTATGTCTACCTTAAGAGCCTCAAGGGCGATCCTTTTGTTATCTTTACGCATTAAGTCGAACCCCCAAAGCGAAATAACCTTCGTGACTAATTTACTATCACTTAAAAGCAGTGTATTGCACAGCAAGCTGCGATATAAGACTTCACTTGAGAAACATTTCTACCCCGGTGGTATTCAACTAACGTATATTGATGTATTCAGTGTAGAGTGTCTAAAAAACAACCCAAATATGGAGATTACAAACAGTTATCACCAGTATGTAGCAAACCATAAACGTCTACGACGGTATCGGTGTACAGTTAACGCTGCAAGGATTCATGAGAACTTAATAAAGTTTAATACACAAAAAGCAAGTTGCAGATACATAGAACCATCATCGAGCAATCGTTCCTTGTGGAAAGCTGCAGTGCATTCTTATTCAATCACATCATGTGCTTGGATTTACTGGTTACAGTTGAGCGGAGAAGTCGAAAGGCGAACTTTCAACGGCATCTGTGCTAGCTTGCTGAAAGCCTGAAGTGATGTTAAATTCACGATGGAATTGTATCAGCATTAAGCGTCGAACTAAAAACATAGTAGTTAATTATTACGTCCTCCTAAAACTACACTGATGTTAAGGCAATTTGAACACCTATTCTGTGTTTCCCTGAGGTATTGCACATCGCATATGTTCAGTTTACAACGCTGTTTGTAGGCTGTTAAGGTGCACTATTCATTCTAAAGTGTTAAGTTTTCTAGGGTTAACCACACAGCATTAACACCTTTTAGGAGTCAATGTCTCGGTAAACCGGCTTCATCAAAGTTCGGTTGTACATAACGAAGTAGTGAGCATACCATCAGACGGATCGACCTCTGTTTCCTTGCCATCGTGCACAGATTTGCCACTGTACGATCTTCTTCGTAGTCTCGTTTCCAACTCAGGTACAAACCAACAGTCCTTCTATGTTCAAACTGAGTAATGAGCTGGTTCGTCGCGAAACAAGCGGCGGTTTTATCGGAGACGTTTTAGTCGTGTTTTCCTTCTTGAGGTTTTCCTGTTTCTGAATGTTGGGACTCTCCCGTGTTGTCTGCTTAATTGTCTGTTCGTTATTGTTATTAGACAAGTCTTTGCCATCTAAAGAGAGCAATATAGTAACCTTGTCACCCGGGTTTATAACAGCGTTGTTCATCGCTTGCGGTCTTGATAACTCACAGGTATTTAGTGCTCGACAATATGCGAAGATATTTCCCTTGAAGTTGATACGTGTTATTCGAGATAAGTTTTCAGTGATACAACCCTAGACACCTCCAACTTCAATCAGTTGACTAATCTTCATTTATCTCCTCCATATGCCGTTTGCTATGCAACGACAGAAAGCTTTGTAACTAAACTGCTAGCAATTATTTCCCTTCCTCGGTTTTACCGCCTCCTTGAAATTGATAATAATTAGTGAACCATCGACTAAAGTTTCGCTGCCTGGTGCTTTGAAAGTCACGTGATTACCGATTACGTCCGTGCTTGATTAAGTCGTCTGTCTGTTAGCCTTAGATTTAAGCGGTGCGATTTGTATTAAGATAATGCTTTTTTTAAAAGTAAATATTTAGAAAAGGTCGCTCGGTTTGACAGCAGTTTCCATGCGATTAAAAATGAACTCGCACGTGGCATTCAACCCTGGAGTCTTATACTGTTAATTTAATTGGTTACCAAGGCCGATAAATCCTTTTGAAACAGTCGTCATTAAAACAGAGAAATATATAAAGGACTTTTATTTATTTGCATGTCAGAAATTTTGATGAGGGTAATTAGCAAAATAGCGGGATTATGTTTTGTCTACAATGTAAATAAATGAAACATTCCATTCATCAATTTACATAGAGCAGAATATTTTTTCGCGTCCAGAAATATCGATTAAAAAATGATCGAAAAGAAATAACTATTTCATCTGAACAGACTGCAGCCCGACTAATTGAATAACCTTAAAAATTCGAATGATTTTTTTAGTTATTTATTTATTATTTACACTCCAGATTAAATTATTGTAATCCACTACTTTTCATTTTGGTTGGTATATATCAGGGTCTTTTAATTAGTTAATTATATACCTATTATTTGTTGTATTTCAAGCAGGAGTACCGATGTTGGTTTCTGATTCAAACACACTCTCAGAATGGGAATTAATGTAACAGGGTAAAGAAGTCTTCAATCCCTTTTGAGTTGAATAATGGTTAATCTTGGCGAATCAGACACCATCAAACTTTGTGAGGTATTGTTATTCCATTTTTTCGTCAGTGATTTAGACCCTAGTGTCCGCCCTGTTAAATGCTGTCAAGCAGTACTTTAATTTTATATGGTATTACTATTGTGTTTTGCTAATACTTGCGAAATGAAAAGAAATGAAATGAAACGAAACGAAACAAAACGAAATGATTTCAGTTGAGACCTTGGGCACTGGAGTGAAAAGGTCAACGAATGAACAGTACCTCGATCGCTCTTTAAAATTGACAAGGTGCTTCAGGCGATCACCTTATTGCATTAAATTCTATCACGTACTCTTCTAAGACTTTATATTTAAATCTGATGACTTGAAACTTTCGATATAAGTTGCAACTGGAACCCGCTAAATCGAACTCGATTCTTTCCAACAGGTTAGCCTATTGATTACTATTCGTTCTTCAAGCTATCGTGAAACAAGAAGCAATAATTTTACATTGTCCTTGGCCTAATTATGATCAGGCGCCCGTTTCTCGAAAGCCCCGGAAACTTTTCTGGCCCGTAAAGCCATTTTCAGTTCATCTGTATCTAAAGACGAAGAAGTGTATACACCTGAAACTTCTTGTATGAAGAGAACTTCTTTTCATATTAAAAAAAAACCATTAATAAAGTAGCTATGTAATCGTAAGGTCGGAAATTTTGCTATGGCTTTTTGGGCCCGAAATGTTTCCGGGGCTTTCGAGAAACGGGCCCCAGCTGCCCCTTCTGGACCGTCCTTCTGTTACGGGCTCTATTGGAAGAGGAAAGGAAAAACATTAAACCAGATCGGAAAACCGCTGGGCTAACCTCTGGGCTACTAAACTGATTTCGACTTTTTCTTGCACAGTTGTTAATTTATTCCCCAGCTTTCTTTTCTTTCTTTTTTTTTATTTTAAAAACGGAAGAAAAAAAACACGACATCCTATAAATAATAATAAGTATATGTAATCGCATGGGGCCGAGGGCAATTAAGGATTAATTTCACGAGTATTTTCAAAGTTTTAACAAAATTGCCCGAGTCGCGAAGCGACGAGGGCAATTTGGAAAACTTTGAAAATACAAGTGAAATTAATCCTTAATTGCCCGAGAGCACTTGCGATTAATTGTTTATCACATAAAGGGCAAAATTTTGTACAAAGGTTCAAGGTCTTGCCGTCGCGTAATCAGGTTTAGCGGTTGTCATTATTTAACAGGTTAGCAGTAACACGGGGAAAGCCTACTATAATAGTAAGCAAAACACAGCAACTTGGCTCAATTCACTCAAAGCCATTTCTTCACAAACAAAACTATAAGCAATCTAATTTTATTCACCTCTTTTGCGAAGCTTGCAACGGCGTGAAACTACTTGTTCTTCGATCGATGATAGGCGTAAACAAGTGTCCAAACGAGCTCTAATAACTTCTTGAATCCAAAACTGTCCTTTCCACTGTGAAAACTTCACGTACCAACAAAATTGACGCTGTTTTTACGCGGATAAAGTGAGCTGTAATACTAATAAGGCGACCCGAAGCAGAACGAAGAAATTAACTTCAGTTTGGCGGCCATGAAGTTCTGTAATTCTATGTTTCGTGCAACACCAGCCGTCTCCACTAAACGTTTTTCAGGCTGCGAATCAATGCATTTTTAGTCGGAAAAATCCTTTTGCTTTTCCACCAAAAGACTGCGCTTTGTTGCATGTTGATTCTCTTTCACGTTAAGATGAAATAACCGTGTTTAGATCAAACTCAGAAGCGGTGCGTTTCTGAAATTTCTTTTCAAAATCCGTTTGAAGCGGGAAACCAACCCAATGCAGGCGTGCTCAGCCAATCAGCATCAAGTAATTTTGCCCGGGGCAATTACAAAAATTAAGAAAAAATGCCCTCTGTCTCAACCAATCAGCATTCAGTAATTTTGCCCCGTATGTGATAATAATAATAATAATAATAATAATAATAATAATAATAATAATAATAATAATAATAATAATAATAATAATAATTAAATAACAATATATAATTATAATAAGAACCTTCCCAGAATCCTTTGCAGCTGAGAAAATTGTCAATCCCAAATAACTTGGTCAGTTTGACGGCAGCAAGACCCCCACGTTGTCTAGAAATAAGTCTTACCATAAACTAATTATTGTACAAGACTAAGGGCGATGACGTCATTTGTCACGTGACTTTCCTCTGAAGTGCGTTTTTTCTCACTGTGACGAAATTATTTTGTTATTGAAAAAGCAGTCAACGTGGTTTAAAGCACAATGGTGTGAGCCATTTCGGACTACCCGGGTACTGAACAAAATATTAATATTAAGGGTGCTATGTACAATTTTCAAAAAGTGGTAGTCTGGGTACAATCGCTATCTCGCGTTGCTTTTAACGCGAGGAAACGAAAATTTGGAAATATACATTTTTGCTATTTTTAATGCTGTGACGTCATCGGTCACGTGACCAGAACGGACCAAATTTTAATATTTGTTCTAAAAGTTTACTAGAACCTTTCTCCAAGAATATTTTAAAGCGAAGTTGTAGTTTAATAAATAGTGTTTTAGAAAATGGCCATGATTACTTTTTCCTAAAAAAGTGCGGCAGTAGAAAATCTAACTGAAAAGTTTGTCAGCTTCCTGCTCAACGACCATTTGAGCTAGCAACGAAAGAAAATTTTGCCAAAGGCCTGAGTGTATGCCCTTAATGAAGATGTTGTCAGTTTTTTCAAATTTTAATTGGTTTAGGAGGAGAGCGATGTTTGTTCTTGAAACGAAATGAGTGAGGCCTGGGAGAAAGTAAAGCTGCTGCCCATCCCCCACTCCGTTGGGATCTTCCCAGCGGATTCCTTGTGGTACGTAATGCGGGCTCTTGAAAAAATAACATTCAAAATGGCGCCGACTGGCAACAATGAAGTGAGTGAGTGAGTTTTGAGTTACATAGGATAGTTTTGTTGCTGTTCTTCCTACTTGACGCGGCCAAAACGAGTCCCCAGACACATAATACGTGTCCTTTATTTGTGTGCCGAATGAAGAGGAAGATGACATGAGCAGAAACTTTGCAGACGTTTCGCAAACAATAACTGTTCTAACAGAAATTTACTGGGAACTGAGGTCTAAGGTAAGCGTTTCATGTCGTACAATGATCTGATTTTATTTTGAAGACTGGTTTAAGCTTATGTCCTTGATGTTAATCGTGTGTGAAGCTTCGTATAAGTGCTACCCATAGAATCGTGCTGAAACTTAGCAAACTGGAATTTAAGTCGACTCGGAGGAAGAAAATAGATTTTGGGAACGAATTGACAGTGTTAAGTCCGTTTCAAACGCCGTGCTTAAGTCGTGCCGAACTCAATTCATTATTTAAGTTCGACTTTGGCGCGGCTGTAGCACGGCGTTTGAAACCATTTAAGAATTAGGTTCGACTCTGCCGTGTAGCACGGCAAGCTCTGTCGTGCTACCCGACTTTGGCACGGCATGGTTTCAAACGGCGTGCTATTGCCGTGCCGAACTAAATGAGTAAATAACTAAAATTATCATTTTGGATTTATCCGTTGGACCGCTGGTTCGTAATATCGTCTCTTTTCTAAACGCCCAGTGAATTCCCAGTGAGTGAATTAAGCTTGACCATGGCTCGACGTTTGAAACCAAGTCGTGCCAATGTTGTGCTACAGTCGAGCCAAATTGAATTTAGTTCGGCACGACTTTAGCACGGCGTTTGAAACGGGCCTTAATGATCACGAGTCTTCGTCGAGTCGTGTATTTGTAATATTGACCAATTGGTCATTTGGGCCACAAAAAAATAATGATTTAGTATTTGAAGTTAAGGGTGAAGGTTGCCATAGGACAGCAAAGAGTCAGGATAATTAATAGCAAATTCAGGGAAGTTTATGAAAATTACATTTTTTGATTCGGTGCCTTTCAGTCTGTATCATTTGGGTTTCACTTACTGGTAGTTAAGAAGGTTAAGGTAGAGACTGCTTGCATTCAACTCCAGTGGTAGACTTCAATAAAACGATGGTACTCACGTTTAAATAAGATCATTTTTTAACTTTAAATTTGTATCTTCCTGTTGCGTGTATTGACAGACATGGATTTATGTTTCTTTTGCATTTTGTGGTCTACAGGTAATTTGTGGGATTAATAACCAGGAATGCCCACTAATGAGGACATTTTAATTTACTGGTGAGTTAAACTATGGATTATGACATGTTTAGGTAGCTATTGATTGCTCAGTTTTAACTTAGTTATTTGCAGGACGTAACATGTCGATCAAAGTCGATCATTGAAAATGTAGTCGATAAGTCGATAGTACTCGATATTTGTCGATAATTGTCAATTGACAAGTTAAATTTGTCGATAAAAGTTGATAATCACAAGGTTTTCAACTGGTTGTTGATTTGCAGGCACAAAACAAGAGTCAAACAACGCAGCATTGTGTAACGATCGAAGCGTCGGCGACTGGATCTTTAATATATCGAAGAAAAATGTAAAGCATCGCACCATCTCGACGTTAAATGAAAGCTTGCGTGACTCAACAAAAGATTCAAGGAAACAATAGGCGTATTTTATTCTACCTTTGAATATTATCAAGCATAGTTCACAAATAAACGTGTGGGTTCCCTATCGTCTCCTCTCCCGGCATGCATCGTTTTTTGTGTTCCCGATACTTGTCGATTGAAATCGATCAAAGTTGAAAATCAGAAGAAATTGTGGAATCGTCTTTTATCAATTTCTGATACTTTTCGACTGATTAGTATCGAATTCGATCGACAATGATCGACTTTTATCGACTTTCGAAAGTATCGACATGTTACGTCCTGTTATTTGTGAGCCCACTCCAGCCTCTCAGTTTTAATGCAGTTATAATTGTAAGCCCTTTCCAGTCTCTCAGTTTTAACATAGTATTTGTGAGTCCACTCCAGCTTCTCAGTTTAAAAATAGTTATTTGTAAGCCCACTCAAGTCTCCCAGCTTTAAAATAGTTATTTGTGAGCCCTCTCCAGCCTCTCAGTTTTAACATACATGTAGTTATTTGTGAGCCCACTCCAGCCTCTCAGTTTTAACAAAGTTATTTCTAAGCCACACACACTCATTACCTGAACCATTCAAGATGTGCTTTTTGACCAGATATTTCTCTACTTTATAGAAAAAATAATTAAAAGCTTTTTGACAATTTTAAAGGCAATTTATTCTCAATTATTGCATGACCTTCAGCAGCATTTAAAAAAAGCAATGTTAAAATTCAAATGAGGCCTGAAACTCACCCATTTAAATTAAAGGCTATAATCCAAGCTTTATGAGTGTGTTTGCAAGCAAGCAATATAAAGCTTACTGAAAGCAACATGATGTATCTTTTTGCTAACCAGAGTGCTATTTAGGCTAGCCAAGTCTTATGTAAGCCATCCAGAATGCCTCAAATGGCTTGCAGGTTTCATGACAAATGAAAGCCATACAAGCCAAAAATCCCCGACTCCAATAAATAACCTAACCTCAGGCTCAACCTAACTAAAGAACTGTTTAGGCTAACTATATAGCTAGAGAGCTATTCAGAGGTTAACCAGTGTGCTATTTCTATTAACTTAAATTGCTTCCATGATGTGTTGGCTTGCACTTTGACAAGACCCAGGCTTTTTTGAATCCGTCTGATGATACAAGGGATTGAACATTTAAGCTTTTAACTTTCGTCCATTTTAAGTTTTACATGGAAAATGTTTCCCCTTTTTAAGACACTGTTTCTCTTGCTAATCAATGCAAGCTCCATGAGTGCATTATTAACTGCCAGTAGAGAGTGGATGTGTACCTAAAAAAGGATTCTTCACTGATGTGGGGAGTACCCCCAGGGCGGGTAATCCCCTTTAAAAGTAACGGGGGTGCTCGTCGTACCTTTCAGGGGGTGAAATTTTTGAATTGGTACTGCTTGGGGTTTTAAAACCTAAAATGACCGCTGC
>JAHPZR010003761.1:0-10000 GCA_019787425.1 Platygyra sinensis | reverse complement strand
ATCTATACAAAATGAAGCAATTTCATTGGTTGCTATGCGTAGCAAAGAATTGTGATTGGTCGAGAAAAATCACGCCACTGTCAAACCTGACTCGAGCGTCGCTCCTCGTCGAATGAAAACTTACAGCGAAAGCAGAATTGAACTGCGAAATTCTACAAATCTTGAAGAAAATGCTGGAAAAATCAAGTCACTTTTTGTCATCGGAGCAGCCCAGTGAGCCGAAAAGCTTGGACGTTGCTTTGAAAATTACAGGAGTTAAAAAAAATACCCTCGGAAATCTTGTGGTTGCGGTCAACCTAGAAGCCATTTGATTCGAGTTTTGAATGAAAGGAGCGTAAATGAGGGTGGAGATTTTTGTCTTCTGTGGTTGGTAATTCTCAATCAGCTTGATATAGTGTCGGAGACACATTTTAGCCGCGATACTGTTGGCCGTGAGCTGTGGTTAGCTATACTTAGCTCGCTGCTGTGCCCTGAAACGGACAGGAACGATTCGCATCAGAACCAAGGTTATGTATTTATTTACCGATTTTAAGAAGTGATGTTTTGATGTTTCATTCCTGACATCAATCAGTGTGTAAACAGTTGTTTTGACACTGGGAAAAGTTGAATTTTATAAATAAATTAATCTCCGAAACATTTTGTTTATTGGGTTTGTTAATTCGAGGTAAAGCAATGGTTCACGGCTTACCAAGTCCAAGTTTGTGCTTGGTTTAGTCTCGCTCGACTGCCGACTGCGATTGCTCGAATTTTTTTTTTTTTCTGGATCATTTTCTAAAAGAAACGGCTTTATTTTTCGTTTTCTGGCTTCTCGAACCTGTTCAATGCCTCGGCAAGACTTTTTTGTAGCTTATCTTTTGCCCAGTCACGTAAAATATTACCTAATTCTCAAAACTTTCCGCCATTTTAGAACGGCAGAGGGAAAAGCTTTGTAACGATGACGTCAATCGTGCATCTGTACTCTAATAGATCATAGGCTAGAACCAATCAAAATGCGAGAATAACTTGGGTTATGATATAATATATCATATTGCGTTGCGTTGTATTAGATTGTATTGTATTGCATTGCATTGCATTGCATTGCATCCCATCGCATCGCATCACATGGCATCGTATCGTATCGTATCGTATCGTATTGTATTGTATTGTATTGTATTGCATTGTATTGTATTGTGTAGCATATAGTGCATGCGAATCTGAGAGCCCAGCAGTATCTAAAAAATAGAAAGATTTATGCATTGGTTGTCTTTTAGGGTTTGTATGGGAGATGGAGGCTCAGGGTGATCAGGGCTCCTGTTTTTTACTCCTGTTTTGTAATTTTATTATTATTATTATTATTATTATTATTATTATTATTATTATTATTATTTTATTTTTTAACTTATATTTATTTATTTTTTTTTGTTTAATTTGTTTGCTGCATTTGATGATTAATTCACATCTGAATATCCCTTCAAGAAAAATTAATCTATTATTAGTCATAATAAATTACACCCACAATTTGTTTGTTTGCTGTTATCTTGAAGCAGCTGGAAAGACATGTACAGTATTACGATTCAAGGAAGCAAAGAAAATATATTATTGGCTAAGTGACTACATGTGTTTTTTCAGGTAAGCGAGGGGTATCACTTTTATTTCTCTTTTCATGTGTACTGTATGTACTGCCATACTGGGATGAAAGTTATGCATTGATCAACATCACAACCCTGGGCATCTGACTCACTGTGGTCGATGCATCCCAGGTTTGTGAATTTCACATTGGTAGTTAATATTGGGGTAGGGAATTTGACACTATACATATGCGAAAGGTAGGGGAGAGGGAAAGGATTGCAACAAGTTTACTTGGCCGGGATCATGATTGAAAATTGGTTCTGAGTGCCGCCAAAAGGACCACTGTCATTTTATATGTTTTGGATCAAAAACTATTGGGTGGGTGGTTCAAGAATGAGTTTTATTCTTTTTCATTACTTATTTTTCCCATGTGCATGCGTCCCAGGGTTTGGGGCATTACATGCAGACAATGAGTATGGCACTAAGGTGGGGCACTGAAACAGTGACATTTTTGAGGCACAGTGGATGGAAATTTTATCAGCTAAAAATTCCGGATGCCCGCATGGTGTCTGAGGCAAAGGGGGTCGGGAGGGATTTTGGATTTTATTTTATATCAACTGATATGTACACAAGAGACTATGAGGGTCTCTTGATGTACATTTATTACTTTCAATATGATTGTCTTCTAATGTTGTAATACCGATCTCTCCGAGTTTATGAAATGCCATATATCTATTTGTGCTTGGAATTGTTGTGATTCACTTGTTAACATGATTATAATATATGACAGGAAGCCATTTCACCCAGAGCTTCCATCCGCTTTATTAGCCCTGTGAGTCAACCCATTCCCATATCTCTCGAGTATTTTAGAAAGAGCTCACATGTGCAGTACATGGCCCCTTTTCATACCATTCATTAAGAAGAATAACACCATTCAATGTTAAAACAAAACCTGAGATCTTCCTTAAGTCCTCTATTTTGTATCTCCAAATTACAAATTATTAATGGGAAACCAAAAGACCTTATTGCACTTAAATTACAGTTTTAAAAATAGAATGATACAGGAAAGGGTTGACTGTATTTTATACAATGTATGGATGCTCATGGTGATGGACTCCTGTATATTACCATAAACTAGAACAGGGCAAAATGAATTCCACGTTGTAGCATGAGTAAAATTGAACCACAAAAAACTATTAAATTGCCTGATATGGCCTCCGAGCAGGCTCACATTGGAGCACAAGCGAGAATTGAAGAAAAGCGCGCAGACGAGAAACGCTCTGCTCTTCGTCGCTTGCGCGCGTGACTCAAAGGTGAGCCTGCTCGCAGGCTATGCTCGATACAGTTCAGCCCCTATTAAACAGCCACCCTTGGAGAACTATGCCTCTTAATTTATGCATCTTTTCGGAGCCCCGTAATGACCCTTAAAGTTCAATTTTACGTCTTCATGAAGTCGAGATCTGTTAAGTTCCGTTAAAATATGGGTTTATGGTGGCTTTACAGCAGCTTTACAGAACAGTAAAGTTTTTTCATGCTGTTTTGCTTAAATGAGGCTGCCTGCTTAACAGGGGTAAAACAATAGATGAGACCTCATTGGGACTTTGATTACTACTGCTGTCTAGTAGGGGTTGCCATTTAGTAAGTCTTACAAGGGTTTCACTCTACTGTACATTATAGTAATGTTCCTTAATTTCTTTGACATTAATTTTCATGAGATAGAAGTCTAAGTGATCTGAAAAATATTTCAAAGTCTAGAAAGTTCAGTTGCTCTATGATGTGTGGATATGTATTTCCTGCATGTTAATATTCACTGCTTTCAGTTAAGGGTAATTTCCAAACCTTAATTTTTGGCAATTGGATCAGCAACATTTGCTGAAGTAAGTAATGAATTGCCTCAACCATTTCTGATTCTTTTGATCTTTACTAAAGGTGGGTGACAGTACAATTATCCTCTACCCACATGTTTGATAAGTAAAATGGAGTTGTTAGTTAAAAACCCGGGTGGGGGGGGGGGGGGGGGGTACTCCCACGAATTTTGGATAGGGGTGTGCCGCGAAGGTTCTTAAACCCTGACCCTATACCCTATGTATTTACTAAGAAAGCGAAAATTGATACCCTTTTCAAGGCCCAAACACGAAAAATGACACCCTATTCAAGGCCCAAACACGAAAAATGACACCCTATTCAAGGCAATTAAACCTCTGTTCTTCTGTTGCAAAAGCATTTTGTTAATACTTAACAGGATACATAAAGTTTTAAAATTAACAAAAAAAAAAAAAAAAAAAAAAATCGTATAGCGGGCGTTTTCGCACTCTAGTATTAGATAATACAATTTAGCTACCTTATCTAAGGACCACACCAGGAACACAGTTACAAAAGGGTCAAAAAAGATACCCTAATTAAGGACCGAGAACCTCAAAAACCATACCCTATTCCGCGGCACATTTCGTAAATAAACCCCTTCAGGTGGCTGGTATGTCGGCTGATAATGTCCGCGGCTGAGAGATTGTCCGAAAAATGAACATTTGGCCGAGAAGCGAAGCTTCGAGGGCAAATGTGAATATTTTGAGGACAATCTCTCAGCCAAGGACATTACCAGCCGACATACCAACAAGCCAGAAAGGGGTTTATCTATTTTATAACCCTCCCATTAATTTTCAGTTCGCAATAAACCCCTCGTAAACATGGTAAAAAAGCCATTGGTGATCTGATGCCGAATGCGCGTGATTGACGTGAGGGAGCAAAGTTAATTTGATTGGTTTAACTAACTTTATTTCCACTGTGATTGGACCAAATTTGACAAGCTGTCATGTAAATTACTTCTCGTAACGCCCCTTGGATCAAAAACTCGAAAACTTGGCGCTTTTGGTTCATATATTCCGACGTACTGTTCATAAACTTGACTAGAAAGAACAGTGTATTTCAGTCTCAGAATTTACATCTGTGAAACACAGAATGTGTAAAATCTGTAGCACTTGCAGGTGGACTGATTTTTCGTCGCTCTCTCGCTTGAGATGAAGTACTTCAGCCGGTTGTTGTTGTTTCGAGCTAAAGGTCACAGGTTTCATCTCGCGTTGGTTTTCACGGCCTCTCTTTCCGAAGTAGAGAATGGTGTGAAACCATGCCGAATTTGCAATACGTTCTGGAGCATTCAGACCGAATAATGGAAAACGGCTTTCTGTGAAGGGAACCGAAAAAAGAAAAATGTCCAGCCGGAACGAATTGGCTTTCACAGTGTTGCGACTGCATGGTTTTCCTTCCACTGAATTTTCTGGCTTCTGCATGTTTCAACATGGTTGACAATTCTGCCGGTTCCATGATTTCAAGTGCGACTGGAGTTTTTTTCTCTCCTTCCTCCACGCTAAAGTCGGACGTGAACGGTTGGTTTATTTTATAGTTAGTTATCACATTGTATTAAATCTTTATTCTGTAAAACGAATAGGTTTAAATTTACGTAGGACCAGGAGCGTAGGACTAAATATTAAAAGTCTACTCGTGACTTTCTCCACCTTCAAGACAATGACAGCGTATTTTGGTGACTTTTTTGTACTTTCTAGAACAGCACTTGCCATCAGCTTTTTAATGTCACCATCGCTAGACTCAGTAACACTAGTTTGGTTTCATTCCATATTTAACAATTAGACTACGAGCCCGAGTTTTCTACGAGCAGATAGTCAACGAGGCGCAACCGAGTTGACTATCGCTCGTAGAAAACGAGGGCGAGTAGTCTAATTGTTTTAGTGTAAATTTACCGTAGTCTCATAGCATAAAAAGAAAAAAAAAAGTCAACGCGTAGAAAAGAATTGTTTTATTATGTTACATCAGGTTCAAACGTGATGCGCGATGTGCACTGATGCGTAACTGTTTGACTATTTAGGTAAATAAACCCCTTCGGGCGGCTGGTATGTCGGCTGATAAGTCCCGGTTGAGAGATTGTCCGAAAAATGAACATTGGCCGAGAAGCGAAAGCTTCGAGGGCAAATGTGAAATTTGAGGACAATCTCTCTGCCAAGGACATTATCAGCCGACATACCAGCAAGCCAGAAAGGGGTTTTTTATTTTATAACCCTCCATTAATTTTCCAATTCGCAATAAACCGCTCGTAAAGTTGGTAAAAAAAAGCCATTGGTGATCTGATGGCGAAATGCGCGTGATTGACCTGAGGGAGCAACATAAATTTGATTGGTCTAAGTAACTCTATTTCCACTGTGATTGACCAAATTTGACAAGCTGGTCATGTAAAATTAATTCTCGTAACGCCCCTTGGATCAAAAACTCGAAAACTTGGCGCTTTTGGTTTCATATATTCCGACGTGCTGTTCATAAACTTGACTAGAAAGAAATGCATATCTTCAGTCTCATAATTTACATCTGTGAAACACAAAATGTGTAAAATCCGTAGCACTTGAAGATGGACTGATTTTTGTCGTCGCTCTCCTCGCTTGAGATGAAGTCTTTCAGCCGGTTGTTGTTGTTTTGAGCTAAAGGTCACACGGGTTTTCATCTCGCGTTGGTTTTCACGGCACTCTCTTTCCGAAGTAGAGAATGGTGCTAAGCTATGCAAAACTTTCTGGAGGATCAGGCACAAGCTGATTTGCTGCATAGGAGGACTTCAAGGTCTTCGCTGAAATTGGAACGCTTGTGTTTTGTGAAAGAAATCAATCCCTGTCGCGCAAGATCTTTCAGTGATGGATCTAGAGCTTCGTTTGCCGGCTTGAATCAGACTTATCCCCGAATAAATGGAAAACGGCTTTCTTTGAAGGGAACCGGAAAAAAAATCTGTCCAGGCCCCTCGGAATGAATTGGTTTTTCACAGTGTTGCGACTGTGTGTTTTTCCTTCCACTGAATTTTTCAGGCTCCTGCGTTAAAAAAGGTTTCCAACATGGTTGACAATTCTGGGCGGCTCCAAGATTTCAAGTGCGACTGGAATTTTTTTCTCCTTCCTCCACGCTTAAGTCAGGGACGTGAACGTTGGTTATTTTATAGTTAGTTATCACATTGTATTAAATCTTTATTTTGTAAAATGAATCGGTTTAAATTTACGTAGGACTAAATATTAAATAGTCTACTCGTGACTTTTCATCCACCTTCAAAAGACATTGACAGCGTATTTTGTGACTTTTTTGTAATTCCGGAACAAGCACTTGGCCATCAGCTGTTTAATGGTCATCATCGCTAGACTCAGTAACACTAGTTTGATTTCCTTCCATATTAAATAAGAGAAAAGAAAAGTTGAAATCTTGTGCTGACTATGTTTCTCTTCGACGGAAAAAAAATCGGAGGACAAATATCGACTCAGGCGGGGGTTATTGCGTGATAACTGTCCAGCGATTTATACCAACGTGACGTGAAATAGCCAATCAAATCAATCAAAAATTAATGGATGGGTTATAACGGCAGATAGTCGACGGTAATATAGCCAATCAAATTCAAGGATTCACAATAGACTACAGTAAATTTATACTACTAAATAAGAGAAAAGAAAAGTTGGAAATTCTGTGCTGGACTATGTTTTCTTCTTCGACGGAACCAATCGGAGGACAATATCGTCCTCGGGCGGGGTTGATTGCGGGATAACTGTCCGGAGATTTATAACCCCGTGGACGTAAAAATAGCCAATGAAATCAAATTATAAATTAGGGTGGGTTATAAAACCTATATAGGCCCATATATGGGAGTACCCCCCCCCCCCCCCCACCCCCCCCCCCCCCCCCCCCCCCCCCTGGGGTTAAAAAATTATATTTAGATTTTCCAGCAGTCAGCCACCAGTAAAAACAATCACACACACTGCTTTGCACAGATGCTATGTAAATTAGTGGCTACACTGAAAAGCCAAAAGATAAAGATGCACTTAAATGGAGACGCTTGAAATTTCTAAAAAAAACCACCATACATAATAAACTGATCTACACTATGAATTGACCACCTTTGCATTGTGTTTATCTATCAATCAGAAGGTGCTTTATTTTATACAGTTGAAACAAAAAACTATATTCATGGACATACATCGCACTGGCCATCTTTTAGTGGGTAGTGTCAAAACTGCGCAATCTTTGAAGTTGGCAGTGAAAACTCCATTTTGTAGCCACCTGACACATTTATCTATATTTGTCACATCTTTTAATGCTTTCATAGGTAACATATTGTGTATGGCCACAGAACTTATACATGCAAATACATGTATGTGCAGGTTGAACATCCTAGTAAAAGTGCGGACCAGAGATATATAAGAACATTTTTCAAAAACCGGAAACGAAGGCCGAGTTAAGAGAGGCAACAGGTTGGAGAAACGAAGGTTCCTGACAAACAAGTGTACACTAATGGTTCTAATTTTTCAGGGGATCTTTAATGGATTTTTGCATGACCAAGGTACACTGTATGCTGACTTCCGGGCCCACTGCAATAAAGCAATGTAAAGGGGACATGTAATGTTTTTCCTCTCACATTCGCGACAATTCACAAACACATTACACATTACACTGTGCATATAATAACATAATAACATGACGGGAATGTGTGTAGTCAATTCAAAAATTAAAAAAAGAAAAAAAAAATGGTGGCAAGCATGTAATATTTCAAAGTGAATGAACCAATCTTAATAAGTCAGTTTTCTTTAAGAAATCAATTTTGAAATAAAAAAAAAAAGCTAGCAGAGCTGAAGAGATCACGGACTGTTTCGACCTCTCCCGAGGTCATTTTTCAAGTGAGTAAAGTTTTTCTAAATTATGATAAATATGTTAAAACAAGTTAGAATCGATAAAAATGTGGCGGAGCACTAAACTGATAGATAACAATATGTAAAAAGAAAAGTAAAAATGAGCGTTTAAAAATGTACCAATGGATAAAGAGTAAAATAAGTCTGCGAGCAAGGATTTGAGCTCCTAAACAAATAGTTTGCGCGCTGAAATGGAATCGCATTGTTTGTGTAGTGTTGGTTTCAGTTCTTTGATTAAACATAAATAAATAAAAAAAAAAGACAGTCCAAATTTTGTTCGGAACACTTCTCTAATTCCGAAAACTCTTGTAACGATATTCTTCTGGCTCCATATAGCGAAGACATTTGTTTTTTGCAAACATTGTTTTTTGTCATTTAAATGACGAAAAACTTTAAACCAACAAGGAGTCTTTGTTTCACCAACCAATAGCTCTCAGGTGGGCATATTAATAACAGAGGTGACGTCACTGATATCTTCTGCTATTGTGCTGCTCCCTCTGAGGCTGTGTCGATGCCAAAGCCGTTTGTAATACCTTCAATATCGTTGGTGTACGATGTCGGGACGTGCAGTCGACATAGCCTGTGGATGCAGGCTATGTCGGCTACACGAAAAAACTGTACTCACTTGAAAAATGACCTCGAGAGGGGGTCGAAAAACGTCGCGACTTCCTAGCGCTACTTTTTTATTTCCAAATGAATGAACAATACCTAGAGTTTCATTAAATGAAGGGATCATGTGGTGTAGTGGTGTGTCTAGATCTATGGGAAATCACAAACAAAATTCAATGTACCCTTGTTCGATTTCCAATTGGTATCCATAATTTGAGTACCACTTTAATAGGAAGTAGTTTGTCAAACCTTTTCCAGGGTTTTGTGTGTTGTCATCATATTTTCTCCCACTTAAATGAGCATCAATTTATTTCATTACACTCCTAACTGCCTGATTAATTAGGATAAGCCTGGGGGTTTTCTTGAGGTGCTTCCTCGCGGGCCCTAAACAACTTGGTGTATATTATTATTGTTATTATTATTATTTTATTTTATTTAGTTCCTTTATTTTAACGTGTTGTAACTATAAAGGCAAAGAAATGATGACGAAGGAATGAGATTCATTTTAGGAGATAATTTACCCCTGGACGGGGACGGGGGGGGCCCGATGCGATTTTTTGATTAAAAATTGGTTTCTCTGGTTTTTTTTGCATGTATGTAAATAATTATTCTCCTCAGTTTTTTTTTTTTTTTTCCTTTTGGAATTATTTTTTGTTTTTTGCCCTTAAAGAAAGTCTGTGACCATCTTTTCTTCTTCCAGGTATAACCCTGCGCATTTCCGTTCCACTTTCCATCCCCTACGTTTTTGATAAGAAAAAATAATAATAATAAAGAAAAATGGAGACAACGTCCGGACTTCGGCAAAATGTTGACGCTGAATGATTACATGCGATGTTGCGCTTTAAATGACACGTTTAACGAAAGTTACTAACAACCAAATGTGCTAGCAGTATCTGTGTCACAGTCTTGATAACTATTGATGAGAGGTGGGTTTTAACCTCTAACATCAAATTCAACACAAACAAATTTAAACGTGTACAGCGAGATGCACCACTTTGTATCGATTGTACTCAGCAGAGTCATGTAATCTCATAGGTCATACAACTCCAATGGTCACGGGATTATAAGCTCAAAAACAAAGGCCCTGGGAAGAAGATTGCAAGAGACAATCTCAATGATATTAATCA